>JBAKBP010001798.1:109635-198987 GCA_037953745.1 Lithodes maja | reverse complement strand
GTATGTTCTGTTCGCTGCACGTGAAGTCCCAGGAGAGAGCCTGGGGTTCAGTCCAAATCAACTAGTCTTTGGCCATAATGTGAGAGGACCTTTAAGTATGGTGAAAGAGATCTGGGAGGGCGAAGAGAAGCCGGGGTCTGTACTTAAATATATCCTTGAGAGCCGGGAGAGACTTATAGGTTGCATGGCAGCGGCAGATAATAACTTGGTTAATGCACAGGCGGTCATGAAGCACCAGTATGACGCCAAGGTGAAGCTTCGGGAGTTTTCGGTGGGTCAGGAGGTAATGTTGCTTTTACCTTTGCCTGGACACCCCCTTTCTGCCAAGTTCATTGGGCCGTATGTGGTGGCTAAGAAACTGTCCGACCTTGATTATCTCGTTGCAACACCTGACCGTAGAAAAAAACATCAGTTATGTCATGTTAACCTCATGAAAGAGTATGTGAGACGCCCCTCAGAGCCTCTCACTGTCCCTGTGCTGGCCTGCAGCGGCCAGGGTGGAGAAGGAGGTGGGGACAGTCATGCTGCTGAGGAGGATAGCTGGGACTGTGTCATTTCCGCGGAACAGTGGGCGGGGAATACTGAACAAGAGGCTAGGCAAGCTGTAAGTCACCTGCCTGAGCACCAGGGTGCTGCTGTCCTAGGCCTGTTCAGGTCATACCCCTCTGTTTTCGCCGAACACCCAGGTCTCACTACTCAGGTAACGCACGACGTGGACGTCGGTGATAATGTGCCCTTCAAGTCAGTGCCCTACCGTGTGCCCCCGGTAAAGTTGCCAGCTTTACGGGAGGAGTTAAAGTACATGGTTGAGAGAGGGATGATCACTGAAGGTTATGTGAAGTGGACATCACCCGTCACGTTGCAGCCAAAACCTGACGGCAAGGTGCGGTTCTGCATAGATTTTCGTAGGCTAAATGGCTTGACCACTACCAACCCTTACCCTTTGCCTCGAGTTGACGACAGCGTGGACAAGATAGGGAATGCAAAGTACCTTACTAAAATTGATCTTGTAAAAGGCTACTGGCAAGTACCCCTGTCGGACCGAGCTAAGCAAGTTTGTGGTTTTGTGGTAGATGGCAAGACCTACCAATGTAACGTAATGCCTTATGGGCTTAAGAACGCACCTGCCACGTTTCAGAACCTGATGAACGATATTTGTGACGAAATCCCTAACTGCACGGTCTACCTTGATGACGTGATAGTGTATGATGACAATTTTGAAAATCACCTAAGGCACTTAGAGACCCTGTTTGGGAAGTTGCACGATGCTGGGCTGGTGGTGAACCTGAGGAAGTGCGAGTTTGTAAAGGCTACTGTGCAGTATCTTGGCTTCGTGGTCGGGTTAGGCCGGGTGTGCCCCCCCCTGAGCAAGATACAGGCTATCAATATGTTTCCCAGGCCCACCACTAAGCGCCAGGTCATGCGGTTCCTAGGTATGATAGGCTATTATAGGCGCTTCATCCGGGGATACTCTACTGTCTTAGCACCGTTAACTGATCTACTGTCGAAGTCAGTGAAGTTCTGTTGGGCTGCGGAGTGTCAGAGGGCTTTCGACCTAGTCAAGCACCTGCTGTGTACACATCCGATTTTGAGAGCCCCAGACTTTTCCAGGAGTTTTCAGCTGGCGACTGATGCCAGCGGTGTGGGTGCCGGGGCAGTGTTACTGCAGACTGATTCCGAGGGCTTGGAACACCCAGTGAGCTTCTTTTCTCGCAAGTTTAATTCGGCACAAAGGAATTACTCGACTATAGAGAAGGAGCTTCTTGCTATCGTTTTGTCGCTCAAACATTTCGAAGTTTATGTTCCAGCCTACGGCCCGGTAGTGACGATTTATACGGACCATCATCCCTTGAAATTCCTAAATCAGTTTCACAATCGGAATATGCGGTTGACCAGGTGGTCCCTAATGCTCCAAGAGTATAATCTCAACATTCAGCATATTGCCGGGAGTGAGAACGTGATAGCAGATTGTCTATCAAGGGTTGATGATCCAGGATAGTCGTGCACGGTGTGTGGGTTGAGCAGGAGTAAAATTAGGCTATCATAACGCCGTCCAAAAAGATTATAAAACAATAAAATAAACGAGAATTTTTTTTTTTAGTTTTGTAAGTCTTTATTGTTGTAGCATGATGCATGCGATATTGTGTTTTATGTATAATTCACACTTCAGTTGTTGTGCACCTTTTGCAATTAGTGGCAGCTAAGGGTAGCAGGTCGGTTGGTTGCCTGTCAGATTTTGATAATGCTTCTAAGGTCGATTATCTAAAATCTTGGGGGGGCTGTGACGCACCCAGTGCGTGGCAACGCAACCTGATTGTACTCCTTGGTACTCCACTGTACCGCCACTGTGCGGTACCCCTGTACCGCTGTACCGTGCTGGTTGCTTATATTGAGTGTGACAACGTATAACTATGTTCTTTGTATCTCTGCAAAGGTCTCGTCATGTGCTAACCAGTGGTGGGTTTTGTTTTAAGCCATGTCGAGACCTTCCATTTAATATGTAGTATCAATAGAGAAGTTGATAGATAAGACAATGGGAGTTCAGAGAGAGAGAGTGAGTTGGGCTTCAGAGCGAGAGGGTAGCAATGCGCCACGCTGCCGGGGGGGTGGTTGCCAGACGTATGGACCGGTTGGCAGCCTTGCGCTTATAGCTAGGCGCGACAGGGTTGGTAGTCCATTGCCGCCTGCCTATGCTGCCTGGGCTGCCCATGTTGTCGTACTGCACATTGCCTGGAGGCTCGCTGTGTGTTCCATGATCAGGTTGCCTAGAACCTTTGAGATTCTAACATCCCTTGCCCTCTCTCCCAACTTCTCACGGTTGCACTCTTTCTCTCTGACGACATTACTCTCATTTCATTCTTCTCTCTATTTAAATGCATAACCTTCCCTTGAGGTCCTAAAGGAGTTTCAGCACTCACCTCTCGTATTACTCTTAGGACAAGCATATATTTACATGTATTAGATTTAAGGGGTTAATGTGAACAGCGATCTTCTTGATGAGGATAGTTGGTGAACGTTCTACATGTTCACGAGTTATATGCCCAGCTCATCATCCAATTTGTGACTAGACTAGTGCCATGTGTAAGAGCCCGACCATGCCCAGGAGTTGTCTGTAGAGGGGCGAGGACTTAGCCTTGATTTGCCTACCGAGCCAGGAGCGACTGTAGTACCAGAGACTACAGCTCGCTCGTAGTGCCGGTATAGTAGAGTAACGTAATTTATCTGTCCTTGTGTTCTCTGCAGTCTTTTCCTGGGTTCTCGCTTTCGGTGCTGGGACTCGTTGTTCCTGTGACTTGGCCTGCTAGCTAGAACACATGGGGATGATGAGTGGGTTATATCTTTATTTTACTATGCATTGCAGCTCTCTTTAAGTTTATGTATGTAACACTTTACAATACACATTACTCACACACAAGACAACACTATTACTACTTTCATGTATCAATTAACTGCACTGTCGTTTTGCTGCTGTGTCCGGAGTTCTGTTGCGTAGGGCGCATACGGACTCAGAGGGGAGACAGAGTGAGAGAAGCGAAGTAGCCTATGCGGTAGTAGGCTACCGGCGCAGTACTGTTGCCTGCAACCTTTTAGTTATTCCAAGTATAGATTCATTCTTATAATAAGTGACTACTATTTATGTTCCTTCCATGTGTATTATTAGGTATCTACTGGATCATGAACATCTTGTATGCTACATGCTAGTGCATGATAGTAGGGGACAGTTATTCTAGTGCACGCGCTTTCAAGTAGGCGTGTACATTTGTCATTTAGCATTTCACTGTCATACCTTTAGCCTGCTTCTATTCTACATTATTAGAGGCTTAATATTAACGTAGTTTCTTGAGTATTGCATTTCTTTAGTAATAACGTAACCTATAAATGTCTGAGGGAGTTTAGCCTCATAGCCTACCCCTGTTGTACACTTTCGCCGAGTTAAGGTACCTCGTTACCATAGACGATAACTCTGTAGGGCGTTGGTGCTTTTGTTGTCTGGAGCATATATTATTTGGGACTGGAATCGAGCGTGTCGTTGTCACATAAGCCATTTCTGTCCTACGATCAAGAATCCCGAATATGTATTGCCGATCCAGCCGTAACAAGTGTTACTCCCTCTGGTAGACCAACGGCACCTACAGTTGGCGAAGTTGTTTTAATTAAAGAAGATAGTCCTCGTTTATACTGGAAATTAGGCCGCGTATTGGAGGTATACAAGGGGGCAGACTCTGTAGAGCGGGTGGCGCTATTGAAGACAGCCACTGGAACTACTGTTCGTCCTATCGCACGTTTGTACGCTTTGGAGCTCGATTCCGCATTGCAATCTGAGGCTCCACCTGTTATTGCTGGATCCGAGGATTCTCAAAGGAACGACTCACCTCTTACTGATGGTGATCATGCTCGGACCGGGACGCGTCCCAGACGCGCTGCTGCTGGCGCCGTCGACTTGTGGCGTCAGAAGATAGCCTCTGGGCAACTTTAGGTTTAAGGTGGGGTTCAGGTCTTTTTTGTGGGGGGAGTGTATCGTATAAATACGATAGAATATGACTCTTTTGTGATCTCTTATGTCTCTGTGACGTCACGATCTCTCCTACAGCACGACGTAGGACGAGTAGATCGTATATTATAAGATTGTAAATAAGTTAAGTTATAAAAGGCCTAATATGCTATTAAGCAATATTGCCATGGTCTTATGTAGTATATATGAATTTATCGTATATTAAATCGTATAGAGCAACCTAAATGCGGTACGATAATTTGGGCTCCTGGCGGTTTGCCAAGGCAGCAAGGTGTGCTTTTCAGGTACGTCAGAGCCTTCACGAACACCAACCAGTTAACATCTAATTTTCCGCCCTCAGTTGATCGTGCTTTTGTGCCTGTAATCACAATACACACACACTCAGCTACACCACCAAGACGCTCTCATCGACATCATGACTGACTGATAGATAAGCATACATTATATAATCATGTCCATTCCCATGTAATCATTTATTCTTTCTTTAACTTGATTTGTGTCTTGGGACCGAAGTCTCGTTCCCCATTGTCCACCACCATATTGGGTAAACGTTCTCCCTTGCCTCATTGCCACGTGGAACTATTGGTGAGTTAATTCCTGGCTAATATTAACCCTTATAACCTTACCCTATATATACATTTGTTATGTGAGACCTTTGGATATAAATTAGCTTGTTTCAGATTGAATTCAATTTAGATATAGAGTAGTTTTCATTTAGATTGATTTTATTTGATTCATTATAGCTTAGTAATATTTAACTTCCATTGATAGTTTACCACAGTTAAGGTGTCTAAAAATCTGTGTGTGATAACCCAGGTTCGAATCCCGGTGGATTACATAATTATATGCTTTCATTAGTGTCATTAGAGGTGTTTGGTAGTGTGGTGAAATCATTAAAAATAAATAAATAGATTACAACGTTACTTAACTCAGTCTCATCAACAAATCAGTGTATTCAAACTTGCTACTACACTAATAACTGCTTCTCTGTTCTGGCCGAGCTGAGTTCAAGACACGTATTGAATATTACGTCGACCCATCATAGGTTGTAATTTGGAACCCTAGAACTCCCGTTACTCACTATTTGGATTCCCGATATTCAGGTATTGACTCAAGTCAGTTTCGATCCAAAGGCACGTTACTAGTTTCTACAATAATATGGTGTTTACCGAGCCCTGCTGTGTCTACTCCAGAGACCAGGGCATCAATGAATCATACCTTTATTCACTTATCTAAAACAAGAGTTATATTCCTAAACTAAACTTCGGAATTATATACTTTTACCGGGCCTACTATGTCTACTTCAGAGACCAAGGCGTTACTACATATGACCTTTTAATAAATATTTCCTCTTAACCATATACAATACATTTACTCATATTACAAGGGCGTTTTTACAATTTTACCTCAATTGCCTTATCTAAATACTCTTTGATTATATAATATTTTTGTTACTTCATACAATACATTTTACTCAAATGACCAGGGCGTTGTTACAAGTTACCTCGATTGCCCTATCGAGAACACCCTCAGATTATATATTCGCGTAATCCTATTACAAACAATTTATATTCACATATACCACCTAGTCAATAATAATTCTTAATCTAATGTAAGCAGTACCTCAATAACTCTACATGGACAAGATTCTCCACTTTCATCCGTTTACATAGATTCTTATGATTACAATATTATCCTGGACTTAACACCCGTAATGCTTAACACAGAACTGACCGAATATTCCTTTAACTATGATAATAGGTAATGTTTGCTTTATAACCAAAGATTTCGTTGATCAGACGGACTAGTGTCCTTCCTACCTATTTCTCAAACTAAAGCTAGTCTAATGGCAACTATTATATATTCCCCTGAGCCTTATAGTTGCGTGTCTATCCTCAAGAATTATTCCCTTTTACTTTAATATTAATATCTATTTGCTGTACTATCAGATCCTATACTAGTTATAGCTAATCGGCATGGAGCCTTCTCTAACAAGAATAACTATTTCCCTCTTAACACATCATAATTTTATTTATAAACAAAAGTCTAGTATCTTTTCTCTTTAGTTGTCCTTTAAGGACACATCAATTATTATGAAACCACTGGGTTAGTCACGCATTTTCTCTCTTTCTTTAAGTCTGGTTCGGGCCCAATATGGGTCCTTTAAAAATATATATATTGTATACTGCTAGGTGTGTGCTGGAACAATTTCACCACCTCAGAGCAGGCCAATAGCTCTTCTGGAAATTCTCGCTCCCGTCTACTATCTGTCATCCCTCTTGAATCGCTTGGCTGTAGGTATGCAAGCCAGTGATGTGACGACAGGCGGCCGGATACTGAAGGTGTATCCGCCTAGTAGGAGAGAGCGATGCTAGACCTGAGGTGGTCTTTACTGGAACATTTAGTGAGGGCTGGGTGGCTGGAATAAGTGGTTCCGAGTTCCCTTTGGTGCCCAGGCGAGAGAGAGGAAGTGGGTTGCAAGAAGTGCGCCCAGTGGGTTCCGAGAGGTGAATGACCACTGCAGCCTCCCCCAACCCCTTAATATAGTCACGCCGACCGCTCTCCGGCGCTGTGATTGGCTGAGCCGGCCGCTCGGCCCCCCGCGCGTCTTGAATTCTCTCTCTCTTTGCCTCCACTCTTTCCTCTTCATAATAATATTATGTTCCTGGAAGCTGGTTGCAAATGTCTTCTAGTGGCTTACAGGAGTATAGGGCTGGCACTGATGTATTAGACCCATTGCAACCAGAGGAAATGGCCGGTGAAGAGAGCGAGAGCGAGTTTAAAGGTGTGGCGGTACACGTAGCCGTCCGCTCCGAAAATGGAGGCTTTTGTTTGGTCGGCCGGGAAGGCGTGGCATGATTATGTTGTGAGCGCATTTATTGGTGGATGGCCTTTTTACTTTAAATATTATTACTTTCTTTTAATTGACACTATTTTTTTAGTGTTTGATTATCCAGGGATTATTTCTCTATTATTCAAATATTACTTTATATAAATGTTCATACATTTTATCAAATTACGAAGGCTTAGGTAAAACAAATTTTATTCATTTATATTTTATTTAAATAATTATTTAGTTCATCTTTATCACCTATCCATGGCCAAGATCAGCTTCCCCGAGTTCCGCAGCGAAATACCACACCTGTAAAAGAAATAAGGTTATATATTATTACTCATTTTATAAAGAAATTGCGGTCATGTTGGGAGACAGGTACCATGAAGAGGTTTCGAACCCACTGACCACAGGTATATTTGGGAGGACTGGACATTTTCACCACTGTCATGACCGAGTGGTGACGGTGCCCAGCTCTCCGTAATATACGAGGGGTCAGTGGGTTTGAAACCTGATCATGGTATCTGTCTCTCAACAAGTATTATATTCCTGTGCATAATATTTTTTTTTGGCAGTTTTTTCAGGAACGTGGACATGAGAGGGCAGGCGACAGTGACTTGAGCATGGAACTTGTTCCAAGCGACCTTGAGCATGAGGACCGTGACATGCTCCCTGCAGATGACACCCTTCCTCGACCTGCAGGGAAGGGTAAAGGCGGAAAAGGAAAGCGGACAAGAGCACCAACCCCGACGATGATGAAATTAAGGTGCACATTTCTACGTTCTTTATATAATGATATATATATATATTGTGACGCATGTCGAGTATGAGCATGCTGTACAGAACGCCCAGTCAGGCCCCACTCTCGCTAGGATCGTCAGGGCAGGAACTTTGGCTGTAGTCTGTGTAGAGTTTCCTAACTTAGTTTATGTGAGCCGTTGTACTATAAGTATTATAAATATGTATTTTGTTTTCATCTGAGTCAACGAGTTCTATTTTATATCATTAGTTATAAGTATTGTGTGTGGGACTTATATGTAATGATGAGAGGAGAGAGAGAGAGATATTACGTAACGGGGACCAGTGAGTGCGCCACGCGGGCAGGTAGGCCTAATTCCCTCCTCCCTCCTCCCTTCCTCCCTCTCAGCGCGTGGGAAGTTCTTTGTCGATCCCAGATTGAGAGAGAATATGACGTCATGATTGCCAGTGGGCGGTCCTTAAGTAGTTTGAGATATGCCGCTAGAGGGCCGAGTATAAAAAGAGAGGTTCTTGCCACCATTCTTCAGAACTCATCAGGCAAAGCGACTTCTCATATCCCTTGCAACTATCCATATTCTTCCGACTGATGTGAACTTTCTCTACTCTCTGAACAGCCTATCTTCTTCTCTTCTCGTCCCTGTTTAACCTCCATGACCCCTTTGGTGCAGATTTAGTCAGCCAAAGTATTATCGCTTGAGTTCTCACGAGATAAGTGCCTGTTAGATAGCCTATTTTTGGAAGGGTTAACTAGAATAGGATTGATTGATGTTTGTTGCACTCGTATATGCATTTCCCTGTGTGCGATTATTCATGTTCCTGTTTTCTGCTGGTTTAGGCAATGCTAGACTGGGATAGGGTTTCTGAGTTGTGATTTCCTATGAGTACTAGGTTGCGGTTGAACCAGTACAATTGCAACGGAGACGTGGAACGCCTAGGTGGTCTTTCTGACTGTGTACCGTGGGAGTTTAGCACTGTGTTGCGAGTGAGGGCTTTTGCCTGTGCCACCCAACACTGTGCTATCTCATTTGCTTGACTTTGAGAGGATCGCCAGGAGAGAACCAGATACTAGTGATCTGGATCTCTCAAGAGAGCATCCCGTCAATTACCGTAATTTGGCCGCACAGTCTTAAGGACCTCGCTAGGCTACGAGCCGCTTGCTCAGCCATTGTCTCTTAACCTTAGATATCCCAGCTAGACTTTGCTCGACCAGCAGATACAGTATAGTATTGAAGCTTCTCCTTATGTATATTATTGTTTAAGCATTATTGATTTCATGTGTGGCACGCTTAGCTACTTCAGAGATTAGTGGCCCACGAGCACAATCTTAGTAGGCTATTGCCAGTGCATTGTCGGAGTACTTCTTCTTAATGTTTGCCATATCCTATTGCTTATTCTTATAATTCTTCTTATGTCAATTTAAAGCCTTTAATTACCAGTGAGTTATTCATTAAATTGCTGTTCAAAATCCGATACTTACTTCTTATGAGTATTCGAGAAGCATCTAACTTATCAGAAGATTCCTTGCTTGATGCTCGAGGACTATTGTTTAACGTAACGTAATAGTGCCGATCCGAAGTAGAGGGTGGAGGACTTCTTAAGTTCTTAGTTCAAGGGTGGATTACTTCGGCTTCGGCAAACACTATTCTTTAGTGTTGTAGTACTTTCTTCTTTGTTTGATTGTTGACCAGACTAGATAACTCCCGTCTTGTTATTAGTCTGTTGTGTGAAACGCTAGTACCGAGTTCTTGTATACCCCGTTATAGCAGATAGAACTCTGGAGGGTAGTGGCGTTTTTTGTTCGGCTGGCAGTACTCTGGGGTTGGGATCGTGTGTTTCCGTTGTGGCAGCGAGCCATACTCGAGTCCTGTGTAAGAGCCCTAGTGTACCCGAGTGCCCGGTCGTAACAAATGGCGACCTTGCTTAGGATTTTGTGAACAGTATAATTTTTTGCAGAGTTGTACAACATTTGTTTGTTCGTACTTTAGCGTACATATTGAAGAATATTTTTTTTTGTAAGGCAATTAGGAGAGCATTTAAGAGACTCCAGTTAATTTAGTAATTAGTGCTTACATAAGGGAGTTTAACACTTTTGTCTCGAGAATTTTTTGTGAACTTCAGTATGTCGTGCCCTAGTACTGACGAGGAGCGAGAGATGCTAAGTGAGGAGGTGCCGTTAGTAACTAGTGAGGAGGATGCTAGACTTTTTGTGAGTAAGCAGTACCACGTGACGGAGGAGAGGCTGACTGGGGTGAATGTTTATGGCTTGCACCTGATAGCCAAGGTTTTGGGTCTATCCAATGTAGGAGGGATGTCCAAGGGGGAGCTGATTTCCTGGGTGTTGCGTGGGCGACATGGGGTTTCGGAGGAGAGGGCGTTTGGGGGGGTTCCTCCCCAGATCCCCTCTCACTCGACTCCCACAGTGCCGTCCACTCAGTTGCCGGAGGTTAGCACTCTCCCACAGAGGGATGAGAATTGGAAGATTGGAGTGCCCTCGGGCGGTGCGTATGGTGGTTCCCCAGTTCTTGCCCCCCCTCCTTCAGTAGTGGCAGCTCCCTCTTCCTGCCTGTCTCCAGATATGATATTTAGACTTGAGCTTGCTAAAATTGAGGCTGAGAATGAGACTAGGAGGCATGAGATTGAGGCTGAGTCTAGAAGGCAGGAGAATGAGACGAGGAGGCACGAGGCTGAGCTTAGGTACGACTCAGAGAAATATTGTGCTCAAATAGATTTAGATAAGACTCGTGCAGAGTCGACAGGGATTCGGATGGGCCGTGAGGGCCAAGTAAGAGAACAGTCCTTGTCCCACTTAGTCAAGTTGGTGCCGGTATTTAGTGAAACTGAAGTCACAGAATTTTTTAATCGTTTTGAGAAGAAGTGTAGGGAGCATAATTGGCCTGAAGAGAAGTGGGCAGCTCTAGTCTCCTCCAGACTTACGGGTAAGGGTCTGAAGGCTTATGATGCACTGCCTTTAGAGTCTTGCATTGACTACCCAGAATTGAAGAGAGCTGTCCTACGGGCATACGAGTTGCAACCAGAAACATATCGATTGAAGTTTCGGGGTGTTACAAAGACTAGGGAGGCGACCTTTCTTGAGCATGCCCGGGACTTAAAAGATGCACTTACAAACTGGACACGTTCTGAGAAAGCTGAGACGGCCGAACAGTTGACTGAGCTGTTTCTGCTCGAGCAGTTTTATAAGTGTACAGGTGCAGAAATGACTTTAACTATTAAAGAAAAGAATCCAAAAACTCTACAGGAGGCAGCTGAGATGGCTGACCTCCGGCTATCATTAATTCGTGGGTGCGGGTCTGCCCAGCGTAGTGAGGCAGGTAACAAGGGGCGTGACGCCCCACCCCCCCGAGTTAGTAATATATCTTATGCAAACAAGTACAAGAGTTATGATACCAAGACTGACCACAAGACTAGCACCGTCCCATTTAAGAAGGGGCCGGGCCCTTCCCAGTACCAAGGGAAGCCCAAAGGGGAGTTAGGAGTGTTATCAATGTCATAAAAAGGGGCACTTTGCAAGAGTCTGTCCTAGCAAACCACCTACAGCAGCTGTGTCTTTGGCCTGCAACATTGGTGTGTCTCTGAAGCCTTCTGAGTTTGCCCGGGGCAGTTCGTCAGAGGCTGAGGCACAGCCAATGCAGAAGCACCTGGGAGGCTCGAACCCTGCTCAGGATGTTTTTTGCGACCATAGAGGACGGGGTTGCGTGATGTGGGCGGGGCGCAAGCATGGAGTAGAGGTCTTGCGTGATACAGGTGCTTCCCAGACTTTGATGAAAAACTTGACTGGCTACCCTATAAATGCGGCTCGGGTGGTGGTGGTGCAGGGTATTAATGCAACTCGGTCATACCCGCTGGTGCGGTTGGAGTTGGAGGTGGATGGTGTGGCACGTGAATTGGATGTTGGGATTGTGGAGAAACTGCCAGTGGAGGGCGTCGACCTTCTTCTCGGCAACGACTTTGCAATGCCCGCTTCTGAGGTTCTACCCTTAGTCGTTGCCGAGAGGCCGGCCGACGTGAGTAGGGAAGAGCGAGAGTGGGTCGAGCGGTGCCAGGCACAACCCATGGCGTGTGCTGTCACCCGAGCTCGGGCAGCTAAAGTGTCACAGCCTAGTCCTCCGTCTTCAGACCAGCAGAGGAACGATCAACAGGAGGAGGCTAAAGCTGGAGTTGGTTTTAAGAGTTTTGACTCGGCGGCTCTCCTGGGTGATTCAGTATTAGCACCATTACTTAGTTCTGGAGTAGCCCCTGGGCCTGTCATCGAGAGTGACGAGGCTGGGCATGACGAGTCTCCACGACAGCAACGTTATGAACATCGAGAGAGACAGAGGGAGCAGCTCAGTATCGGGGAGGGTCATGCATTGCTCCGGGAGCAGTTAGATCGCTTGGCACCCTCAGATATACGTCGGTTGCAGCTGGAGGACCCTGAGCTCCAAACGTGTGCTAATGGAGCTGTGGAGCTCGACGAGGACGGTGATGCACAGCCGGGAGATTTTTTTTATTTAGATGGCATCCTGTATCGGCGTTTTCAAGACCCTAACCGTAGCTGGAAGATGGGGTCCGGGGTAGTGGACCAGTTGATGGTGCCGCGGGAGTGCAGGGATAGCCTACTGAGTTTGGCGCATGACACACCGCTGGCAGGACATTTGGGGGTAAGAAAAACGGTGGCGGCTTTGGGGAAGTTGTTTTGGTGGCCGGGGATGAAGTCTCATGTGCAGTCCTGGATAAACTCATGTGATATTTGTCAACGGGTCGGGAAACCAAACCAAGTTATTCCTAAAGCTCCGTTGCACCCTATTCCTGTAATTGGGCCACCTTTTAGTAAGATTGTTGTTGACATGGTTGGTCCCCTCCCTCCCACAAAGGCTGGTAATAAATTTTTGTTAACCATCATGGATGTTGCCACTAGATACCCCGATGCATACCCCATGAAAAACGGCATGGCTAAGACGGTAGTCAGTAACTTGTTGTGGTACTTTTCAAGGTACGGGTACCCGGAGGAGATTCAGTCTGATCAGGGGTCCAATTTCACCTCCAATCTCTTTAAGCAAACAATGCAACAGCATGGAATACGGGCGGTGGTATCGTCAGCGTATCACCCTGAGAGCCAAGGGGTGCTTGAGCGGTGGCATGCCACCCTTAAAAGCATGCTCAGGTGTTATTGTGCTGATAACGGAAGAGATTGGGATCTTGGATTGCCGTATGTACTGTTTGCTGCTCGGGAAGTGCCTGGTGAGAGCCTGGGATTTAGTCCAAACGAGCTGATTTTTGGACACCGAGTCAGGGGCCCCCTTAATATGCTGCGGGAAATTTGGGAAGGAACTGTGCCGCCTTGTTCCTTGTTGAAGTATGTGTTTGAAAGCCGTGAGCGCATGCTTAAGAGTCTGGAGATGGCAGGTCGGAATTTAACAGGGTCACAAGCTTTAATGAAGGACAGGTATGATCGCAAAGTGAAGCTCCGGGAGTTCATTGTGGGACAGGAGGTGTTGATTTTGTTGCCTTTGGTGGGTAACCCCTTGTCGGCGAAGTATACTGGACCCTATAAAATTGTGGAGAAAATTTCGGACCTAGATTACCTTGTTGCCACTCCAGACAGGAGGAAGAAGAATCAGTTATGTCACGTGAACCTGATAAAAGAGTATGTGAGGCGCCCCTCTGAGCCTCTCACTGTCCCTGTGTTGGCTTGTTGCGGCCGTGGTGGAGAAGGAGAGGGGGACAGTCAAGCTTCAGAGGAGGATAGCTGGGATCACCATGTTTCAGCGGATCAGTGGGCGGGGAACTCGAGCCTAAGGGCTGACGAGGCTATAGCCCATTTGCCTGAGCCGCAATTTGAAGCTATCCGTCAGTTGCTCGGTTTATACCCCACTGTATTCGCTGAACATCCAGGCCTCACTACTCAGGCTATGCATGATGTTGACGTGGGGCACCATCTACCCTTTAAGTCAATCCCATACCGTGTGCCCCCCATAAAACTACCCGCTCTGAGGGATGAGTTGGAGTATATGCTCGGTAGAGGGTTGATAGAGAAAGGTACCGTTAAATGGACTTCCCCCGTAACACTGCAGCCTAAACCAGATGGCAAGGTACGCTTCTGTATTGATTTCCGTAGGCTAAACGGTTTGACTCCAACTAACCCATATCCTCTTCCTCGGGTTGATGATAGTGTTGATAAAATTGGTAATGCTCGGTTTTTGTCTAAAGTTGATTTAGTAAAAGGTTACTGGCAAGTACCTTTGTCCGAGCGCGCTAAAGAGGTATGTGGTTTTGTGGTGGACGGGAGTACTTACCGGTGTAATGTTATGCCCTACGGACTTAAGAATGCACCAGCAACGTTTCAGAACCTGATGAATGAAATTGTCAAGGACATTCCAAATTGCACCGTATACTTGGACGATGTAATCATTTATGATGACGACTTTGAGAGCCATTGTGAGCACCTGGAGACCTTGTTCCGGAAACTTAGTGAAGCAAGTCTGGTAGTAAATTTGGCAAAGTGTGACTTCGTAAAAGCCACTGTGCAGTACCTTGGGTTTGTAGTGGGAAGGGGACAGGTGTGCCCTCCTCAGAACAAGGTACAGGCTATCAATAAATTTCCGCACCCAACCACCAAGAAGCAGATCATGAGATTCTTGGGTATGATAGGCTACTACAGACGCTTTATAAAAGGTTACTCCACGGTGTTGGCACCTCTCACAGATTTGTTATCTAAAGACAAAAAGTTTTTGTGGGCGCCTGAGTGTGAAAAGGCTTTTAATTTAGTGAAGCATTTGCTGTGTACTCACCCGATACTCAGGGCCCCAGACTTTAACAGGCCTTTTCAGCTGGCAACAGATGCTAGTGGTGTAGGGGCTGGTGCCGTCTTGCTACAGACAGACCATGAAGGTGTGGAACACCCAGTAAGTTTCTTTTCTAAGAAGTTCAATGCTGCACAAAAGAACTATTCTACAATAGAAAAGGAATTACTGGCGATTGTGCTGTCACTCAGGCACTTCGAGGTGTATGTTCCAGCCTATGGCCCAGTCGTGGTTATCTACACTGATCATCACCCTTTGAGATTCCTAAATCAATTTCACAATCGCAATATGAGACTGACCCGGTGGTCATTGATGTTGCAGGAGTATAACCTGGACATCCGGCATATTGCGGGATGTGACAATGTGATTGCGGATTGTTTATCGAGGGTAGATGATCAGTCGTAGGCTATCACAGGTGTATGATCCCGAAGAGATTGACACACGGGTAGCCTCCTGCTTTGGTTTGAGTAGTATTTTGCGCTTGGTGCTTGTTGGCTCGCGGTTGTAGCCCAGCGTATTGGGTCGTAAAGCAGGATTGTTGAGCGTTTGGTATAGAAGAAAATAGGCTGCCCTTATAGTGCAGCCGGAAAAAAACATATTAAAATATAAAAATCATATAAAAACTCTTTCTTTTTGATATAGATAATTGTATAAGTTTGTCATAGCCTATAGTGTTTGAGTAGTCCACGAACTATCAAACGGCTGAGCTGCTGTAAGCTCGCTCTGGGAGCATGATATTATGTCTTTTACTATTGTTGGGAGGAGTTATGAAATGTGATTTTTTTTTTTATAAGATGTGTTTTAGTGATAAACTCAGCGTTGTTTTAGTGCCATGCGGTCGCTGGGTGTGAGGGGTTTGATGGGGTTCTGTATATCAGATTTTAGCTCAGGGTTGAGCAAGTAAAATCTTGGGGGAGGTGTGACGCATGTCGAGTATGAGCATGCTGTACAGAACGCCCAGTCAGGCCCCACTCTCGCTAGGATCGTCAGGGCAGGAACTTTGGCTGTAGTCTGTGTAGAGTTTCCTAACTCAGTTTATGTGAACCGTTGTACTATAAGTATTATCATTATGTATTTTGTTTTCTTCTGAGTCAACGAGTTCTATTTTATATCATTAGTTATAAGTATTGTGTGTGGGACTTATATGTAATGATGAGAGGAGAGAGAGAGAGATATTACGTAACGGGGATCAGTGAGTACGCCACGCGGGCCGGTAGGCCTAATTTCCTCCTCCCTCCTCCCTTCCTCCCTTTCAGCGCGTGGGAAGTTCTTTGTCGATCCCAGATTGAGAGAGAATATGACGTCATGATTGCCAGTGGGCGGTCCTTAAGTAGTTTGAGATATGCCGCTAGAGGGCCGAGTATAAAAAGAGAGGTCTCGCCATGTTTTACTCAGAACTCATCAGGCAAAGCGACCTCTCATATCCCTTGCAACTATCCATATTCTTCCGACTGATGTGAACTTTCTCTACTCTCTGAACAGCCTATCTTCTTCTCTTCTCGTCCCTGTTTAACCTCCATGACCCCTTTGGTGCAGATTTAGTCAGCCAAAGTATTATCGCTTGAGTTCTCACGAGATAAGTGCCTGTTAGATAGCCTATTTTTGGAAGGGTTAACTAGAATAGGATTGATTGATGTTTGTTGCACTCGTATATGCATTTCCCTGTGTGCGATTATTCATGTTCCTGTTTTCTGCTGGTTTAGGCAATGCTAGACTGGGATAGGGTTTCTGAGTTGTGATTTCCTATGAGTACTAGGTTGCGGTTGAACCAGTACAATTGCAACGGAGACGTGGAACGCCTAGGTGGTCTTTCTGACTGTGTACCGTGGGAGTTTAGCACTGTGTTGCGAGTGAGGGCTTTTGCCTGTGCCACCCAACACTGTGCTATCTCATTTGCTTGACTTTGAGAGGATCGCCAGGAGAGAACCAGATACTAGTGATCTGGATCTCTCAAGAGAGCATCCCGTCAATTACCGTAATTTGGCCGCACAGTCTTAAGGACCTCGCTAGGCTACGAGCCGCTTGCTCAGCCATTGCCTCTTAACCTTAGATATCCCAGCTAGACTTTGCTCGACCAGCAGATACAGTATAGTATTGAAGCTTCTCCTTATGTATATTATTGTTTAAGCATTATTGATTTCATGTGTGGCACGCTTAGCTACTTCAGAGATTAGTGGCCCACGAGCACAATCTTAGTAGGCTATTGCCAGTGCATTGTCGGAGTACTTCTTCTTAATGTTTGCCATATCCTATTGCTTATTCTTATAATTCTTCTTATGTCAATTTAAAGCCTTTAATTACCAGTGAGTTATTCATTAAATTGCTGTTCAAAATCCGATACTTACTTCTTATGAGTATTCGAGAAGCATCTAACTTATCAGAAGATTCCTTGCTTGATGCTCGAGGACTATTGTTTAACGTAACGTAATAGTGCCGATCCGAAGTAGAGGGTGGAGGACTTCTTAAGTTCTTAGTTCAAGGGTGGATTACTTCGGCTTCGGCCAACACTATTCTTTAGTGTTGTAGTACTTTCTTCTTTGTTTGATTGTTGACCAGACTAGATAACTCCCGTCTTGTTATTAGTCTGTTGTGTGAAACGCTAGTACCGAGTTCTTGTATACCCCGTTATAGCAGATAGAACTCTGGAGGGTAGTGGCGTTTTTTGTTCGGCTGGCAGTACTCTGGGGTTGGGATCGTGTGTTTCCGTTGTGGCAGCGAGCCATACTCGAGTCCTGTATAAGAGCCCTAGTGTACCCGAGTGCCCGGTCGTAACATACTACATATTAAATGGAAGGTCTCGACATGGCTTAAAACAAAACCCACCACTGGTTAGCACATGACGAGACCTTTGCAGAGATACAAAGAACATAGTTATACGTTGTCACACTCAATATAGGCAGCCAGCACGGTACAGTGGTACGGACGGTACAGTGGAGTACCAAGGAGTACAATCAGGTTACGTTGCCACGCACTGGGTGCGTCACAATATATATATATATACCGGTATATATATATATATAAATATATATATACATATATATGTATATATATAATTATATATATATACAATTATATATATATATTAACATCACTCAGTGCTACATGAGGTAACGACTGACTTTGTTGGTATAGCGAGGTTGAAGATCTGCTGTGTGGTCCAGTTAGCCTGCACGAGGACGGGAACCTGGCACCAGTGGTCGGGGGTGCGGCCCAAGAACTGGTACGATAACGTCTGTAGTGGACACGGTAAGATGGCTGGGGGAGGATACAACACATAAGCGTTAACATGTCTGCCGATACTGCCAGCTCCGACAAGATTTGGCAACACAACTGGATGAAGCTAACATAAAGATTAATGCTCTCACCAAGAAGCTGGAAACATTTCAAGAATTTGTAATGCTCAATGAAGGAGTATCATCAAATGAAGCAATTACTACCACTGTGTCATCTTCCAACAGCACAAAGCCTGATGTACCGGTACCCGCTTCAGTACATACACCAGATCCGAAAGAATCAAATAGTGATTCCGGCCTCCCTCAGGACAATTTCCGCGTCATAAGCAACAACGTTCGCCTCATCACAAGGAAGATCATCCCCAAAACCATGTGCCAGAACCTTTACCAGATTCTTGCGGACTTAGACGACGAAGAAGAAATTGAAGAAATTCAGCTCATACGAGATTCAACCCAAGGAGTTCTGCGCCAGGACACCCAGGACCAGGAAGCGCTTCTGTATCCCGGGTTGTGGAGTGGACGACTTTGCAGCCGTAGTGAATGAAGTATCGAAGTTGGCCCCCTCAAGCACAACGTACGTCATTCATGTTGGATCGAATTACATGCAACGAACCCGATCGAAGGATGATTCAGACGTATAAGGAAAAGTCACGCAGTGTCATCATATCAGGGATCATCCCCAGGAACGGTGTGGAGACCCGGTTTTTCAACATCGTCAACTGGCTAACCTCTGCAGGGAGAAAAACGTTGGATTCGTCAACACCTGGGACGACTTCTACCGTGAAGATCATCTGTTTGTAGCGGATGGAGTCCATCTGAACCAGGTGGGATCAGCTAGATTTGGCCGCCTGCTTCACAACGCAGTAAAGGATTTTCGGAAAAGAAGCAAAGCCTAGAGGGGTTGCTAGACCTATTGTTGCTTGATTTCCTTATTTTCCTTTGTACTCCTTTGTATATTATCATTATATGTCTCCAAAACTGCATGATATCAAATAATCCATACCGGTCAAGTGCAGGGCCGGCTTATCCATCCGTCAGATCTCATGAGCTATTCAATTATTGGTCGCAAAATGTCCATATATACCTAAAGATTCAACTTATGTCATGAGTCAACCACTAAAAGGTTAAGCAACATTTTAAGGCAATGCTTTATGCGTTTTCTATTCATTCAAATTTCACCAGATACACAGGCCTAGTTGAGATGCATGTAAGTTTCTTACTGATCATCCTTTAGTTATATATTCCTAAAGTAAAGGTAAAACAAATATATTATTTCCAAAATACTTTATAATATTTTGCACAAACTATTTGTGTTAACTCACATGCATGGATTATATTTACTGCATCATACTGTAATGTTTATTATGGGGGAATATAAGTCAATTTTAATGTAAGAAAAACAAATTTGCGAGCTTATAAACACATTTAGCAAAGTACTGTATAATCATTAATTTATATTATATTATCGTAATAACATGGAGTACATTTGTTTTTTGCAGTGGGAAGTGACGTTTTCACAAGTAATATTGGCAAATCTATGGTCGAATAGGTAATTTTCATTATATTCAGACCATTTACACAAAACATGGACATTTTCCACATGGGCTGACATTGGATAATTTGACTACGACTGTTACACTACTATTCGACATGGAGCATCAAGAGCGTCAATTGGCTCTTGTAAATTACTTTCGGCATTTGATATCGACATCTGTGTACGTGAAAATCTTGAATCTTTGTGTCAAACTTTTGTTCAAGCAATCTGAAACATTTATGGGTATGAGTCGATCCTTCTTTGGAAACGTTATCTTGGCATGCGACCAAGATTGTCATTTCATATTCAATAACCAAATCTATAAAGACACAGACGGAGTAGCGAGGAGGTCCCCACTTGGTAGTACCTTTGTCTATTTATGTTACTGGGAAAAAATTGGTTAGCCAATTGCCCTATCTCCTTTAAACCTATCCTTTACCGTAGATATGTCGACGATACACTACTTATTTGTAAATATATAAGTCACGCTCCCGTGTTTCTGAATTATCTAAATAAACAACATAATATAAAATTCACTATAGAAAGTTAACAACACATTGCCATTCCTTGACCTCTTGCTTACCAAAGTTAATAATATACTTATTATCTCTATCTTCAGAAAACCCACTTTTTCCGGTCTTGGTATTATTTTGTTCAGCTACTGTTCACTCAGATTCAAAATCAACGCAATTAAATCCCTTCTTCACAGGGTATACCACTTGACTACGACATAATTATAGCCTCTTTCATAATGAGATTGCTTTCCTTAAATTTGTGTTTATTAATAATGGCTTCACTAGTGACCTCTTCAATAAAAAACTAAGGTGCTTCCTAAACAACATTTACCAACCTAAGCAACCCGTTCACACTGCCAATGAGAAGGATTTTTATATTAGTCTACCCTCTCTTGGAAAGGTATCAGACAAAATTTAACTACTTAATAATAAGTTACCTAATTTCTTCCTGCATATCAACTTTAATCTAACTCACAAAAACTAATTTATGATTCGATCCCTGTTTTACTTAAAGATAGACTTCGCACTGAACTTCGCTCATCCATCACCTACAAATTTACCTGCCCATTTTGCAAAAATGGCTAGATTGGGAGTATAATACGAACTCTCAAGGTAAGGATCGATGAGCACAAGGGTCAGTCCAGCAGAACCGGCCTCCCTTTGTTAACCCTCATTCAGCGGTAAGAGATATTTTTGTTTTCTAGAAACCATTGAGGATGGCACAAGAGTGTCGAAACGTTTGATGACTGCTTAATAAAGTGTACTACCGGTCCCCCACCTGCTCTACTTTTAACCCTGCATCATGTTGTTTGCTGCTAGCCTGTGCATTATATTAATCTGTAACTTATATGTATATATATATACCGTATATATATATATATATATATATATATATATATATATATATATATATCCCGGACAATGTACACATCAAAGGCAATGCTAGCTTGGGTTGCAAATACTGTATGCTATATAGCCTACTCCCATTTTAAGCTTACTTAACCAACTATTATTCCTTTACTTACTTATGTACAGGGAGTACATGTATTTTAATCTTATAGACTAATATCCATATGATAACAGCATATATTATTAGCATTGCACTTCCTTATATCAGATACAACTCACATAGACGAGGGGCGCCAGAATGTATACAGTTGACCTCTCAGGTCATGGGAATCGCCTATGTCAGGACTGATGTCATCAAATCATAGCCACCGGACATGACGTGAGAAGGGCATGTATAGGGTGTGTTGGGGGTGTGTGTAAAATGTATTTTTTTTTTTTTTTTTTTTTTTTTAAGAGACAATGAACGGAGGAAGGAAAAACACAGATAAAACAAAAAGGTCCATGTGCCTAAAGGCATCCTCCATTCATAAAATGTTTGTAACAACTGGATTTAAACATTTGTAGATTGTAAGTTTGTGGAAAGCAATTCGAGGGAAGTGAATTCCAAAGAGTAGTAGCTCTGGGGATAAATGAATTCTGATAAGCAGAAGTTCTGCATTGTGGAGGAGAAAGTGTAAATTCATGGGCGCTCTCAGCTGCCCTAGTTCTACGGGGAAAGATGTGGAGAGGCGGCACAATTGAAGCAAGTTCCTCGGAACAATTGCTGTGAAAATATCTGTAGAATAATGCAAGGGATGCAACGTTTCTTCGTATGGATAATGTAGGAAGGTCCTGTGTGATTGCAGGGTTATTGATTAATCTAATAGCTTTATTTTGAATTTTGTCCAACTGCCTCAATGCAACCACTCCACTTCCACCCCACAGAGGTGAACAGTAATCCATCTGAGAACGCACATGACTTTTATATATCACGGCCAACTGCTCGTCAGTGAAGAATTCTCGAACTCTGTACAGGAGTCCCAGTTTTTTAGAGGCATTCTTAGCAATGCCTCTAACATAATGTGTCCAGCTCAAGTTAGTAGTTAATGTTACACCGAGAATGTCAATACTAGGGGAAGTGGGAATATTTACATCATTAAAAAATATATGGGAGTCAGTGAGATTCTGTCGGTTAGAAAATTGAATGTACTTGGTTTTCTGTGCATTAAAGGAAACTAGATTCTTTTGTCTATCTATCTATCTATCGATTGCCTGACGCCGTGATCCCCGAAGGGGTGGCCACGAACGAACCGCCCCCATGCACCTCTGTCCCCAGTCAGTTGACGCCCCTCCCCCCAACCAGCACCGCCTTCATTCATGTAGTTCCTCACTCCATCCTTCCACCTCATATTCGGTCTACCTCTCCCCCTCTGTCCCTCCACCTCGCTCTCGTACACCCTCTTAGTCATTCTCTCGCTTTCCATACGTTCCATATGGCCGAACCATCTCAAGTTGTTCCTTTTCACACTTTCCATCACATCTACCTCCACACCACACCTCCTTCTTACTTCCTCATTAGTCTGTCTATCCCTCCATGTAATTCCGCACGCACTCCTTAAGTAATTCATTTCCACTGTTCTCACTCTTGGTCTGAGTCTCTCAACCAACGTCCATGCTTCGCTTCCGTAAGTCAGTGTCGGGATTACCACACTGTCATGCAAGGACTTCTTCACTTCCATACTGACCACCCTATTTCTTGTTACTGCTTTTAGCGTTCCTACAACCCTCTTCCCCTGTTGTACCCTCTCCCGCACCTCTTCATCCATAGTCCCATCTTTACTCTACACACTGCCCAGATACTTAAAAGAGTTGACGATCTCCATAGCCTGACCGTTCAGCTTCACCTCATACTCTGTGACTTCACCCCTTTCGAAGACCATAACCTTGCTCTTCCCCGTGTTTACCTTCAAATTCCGTTTTTCGCACACTGTTCCAAACTCATTTACCAGACCCTGCAACTCCCATTCATTATCACTCATCAGAACTGTATCATCCGCAAACAGCAGTATAGGTAGCTTCCACTCAATTCCCTCCCTTTTCAGCGATACACCAACATCCACTGCTCTTGATAGTATTTCTTTCATAACTCCATCCATATATACAGTAAACAACCATGGGGACATCACACACCCCTGTTTCAAACCAACATTCAGGTCAAAGAACTCGCTCTGCTCACTCTCCACACGTACTGCCGCCTTTGCACCCTCATACATGCTCTTCACTGCTTTCAGCAACTTGCCCTCTACTCCGTATATTCTAAGTACTTTCCACAAACCTTCTCTATCCACTCTGTCATAGGCCTTCTCCAAGTCCATAAAGGCAACATACACCTTTTGTTTCTTCTCCAGATACTTCTCCACAACACAATTCAGGGTAAAAATCTGATCTACACATCCTCTTCCCTTCCTAAAGCCTCCCTGCTCGTCGCCTATCCATTTCTCCGTCCTCACTCTCACTCTCTCAATCACTACCCTACTGTATACCTTCCCTACTAGGCTTAGAAGACATATTCCTCGGTGGTTACCACACACTCCTCTTTCCCCTTTGCCCTTATATAGGGGGACTATTATGCCAGTCTTCCAGTCATCGGGTGCACTCCCCTTCTCCCATGCTAGTTTGCACATTTTCCATACCCATTCTATCACTATCTCACCACCATACCTCAACATTTCCCCACACACTCCATCTGTTCCTGGTGCTTTCCCCAACTTCACTCTTTTCATGGCTTCCCACACTTCTGACCTCCTGATCCCCACCTCCTCCTCCACTACTTCTCTTCTTCTCCCTCCCATACCATATCCAGCTATGTTTGCTGGCTCTTCATTCCTTTCATTTAGCAACTCACTGAAGTACTCCCTCCATCTTTCGACTCTCTCTTGCTTCTCGGCTAGCATTCTCCCATTCTTATCTTTCACACCCTTACTGTTTCCCTTGCTACCTTCCCTAACTTTCTTGACTTCTTTCCAGAACAGTTTCTTACTCTCCCTCCATTTTACACTCAGATTCCTTCCAAATTCCTCATCTACTCTTCTCTTACTTTCCTCCACTACTCTCTTCACCACCCTCTTACTCTCCACGTACCTCGCTCGTTTCTGTCTCTCGGAATCTTCATTCCCTCTACTACCCAACCACTCTCTATATGCTTTCTTCTTTTCTTCCACAGCTATTCTTACCTCTTCTGTCCACCATGCTGTACCTTTCACTCCCCTCCCTCTTCTCCTCACTCCACACACCTCCTCACATGCTGCACAGATCTCATCCTTAAACACCTTGCTCATCTCCTCCACTTCCTCCATAACTTCCAGGTCGAACCCACCTAGTCGTCTTTCCACTGCTCTCCTGTACTCCTCCCTGACTTCCTCCTCCTGCAACCTCTCCACCCTCCTCACCATTCCACCCTCCTCTCGCCTCCCTCCCGCTCTCCTCACCCACTTCTTTTGTATCCTAACCTTAGCTACCACTACATAATGATCAGACAGACCCCCTCCAATGCCCCTATACACCCTAGCATCCATCACAGATTTCTTCATTCGTTCATCCACACATACATAATCAATCAATGACTTTCGTTCCACCACTGTCTTATCCTTCATTGTCAACATCCGTTTCCACGTGTACCTGTGGATCATTCTGTGTCGGAAGAAGGTGTTGGCTATCCACAGCCTCCTCCCCACACATACGTCCACAAGTGCACTACCATTCCCATTCACCTCTGATGGTACCCCCCACCCTCCCACCACTCCCTCAACTTTCCTATCACCCACCTTACCATTCATATCCCCAATCAGAAATATTCTTTCGTTCTTGTCAAACTTCTCCAGGCACGCCTCCACATTCATCCAGAACTCCTCTTTCTTTCTTTCAAGTATATCCTCTGTCGGGGCATACATTTTGTCCCCATCCATTAATTCTAGAAAGGTCTTGGTTCAGAGAAATTGCAGTGTTTATTTTTGAATTTATAAGATCGGGTTGGGTGAAAGAATTGGTAAATGTAAAGGAACTGTGGAGTGTTGAGTCATCTGCGTAGGAATGTATTGGATTATGAGTGGTAGATATGAGATCATTGATATGAATGAGGAACAGAATTGGGGCCAAAACTGATCCCTGGGGAACACCAGCATTTATTGAGTGAAATTGAGAATAAAGGCCATCTACCATTACACATATTTTTCTGTTATGAAGATAAGAAGAAATTAGTGGAACTAATGATGCAAGGCCGTAGTGTGACATCTTCGACAATAAGGATTGATGCCAGACTCTATCAAATGCCTTTGATATATCCAGTGCTATTGTATGTGTTTCACCATGTTGGTCTGTAGCTTGGTTGATTTGATGCGTAAGAAGGCAAAGCATGTCTGCAGTTGATCGACATCGTCTAAAACCATATTGCCTATCACTGATTAATTTATTATTCTCAAGATGCTTAATTATGTGATTATTTAATATAATTTCAAAGACTTTACCAAGAGTGGAAGTTATAGCTATTGGTCTGTAGTTTGATGGATCTGAAGAGGCACCTTTTTTAGGAACTGGATGGATGTTTGCTTCTTTCCAGGGTACTGGGAAGCATGAGGTATGAGTACACAGACTGAAAATTTTTGCCAATACAGGAGCGAGCACCAAGGAGCAAGTCTTAAGTACTATTGGAGGAATTTCATCTGGACCAGGAGCCTTATCTACCGAGAGATTCTGCAAAATAGTTTTGACATGTCTGGTGTGGATCTTAAGTGAGGGAATTTCAGGCAAATTAAAATTAAGTACAGGGACATCTTGATTTATTTCATCTAAGGTGGAGTTGGTGGAGAAAATATCCGCAAGAAGGTTAGCTTTACCTCGTGGGTCACTTACAAGATTGCCAGTCGGAGATTTTAATGGTGGAATGGATGAAGCAGTAGTGAAGTTGGATTTAAATGAGTTAAGAGTAGACCAAAATATTTTGTTATCATTTGGATTATTTAGAAGTTTATTTGCCTGCTTGTGGAGAAAGTTTGATTTAGTTAGGTTTAATACAGTTTTGGCATGATTTCTGATGTTTCTAAAGTAATTAAAGGCTTAATGTGTTTTTGATCTTGTGTATGCATTGTAGGCTATTGCTTTTTGTTCAGTTACTCTAGCACAATTATGGTCAAACCATTTAGGTGAATTAGATCTTTTACTGTACTTTTGATGAGGAATAAAAGTTCCATTCCAATTTTTACAAAATCTTGTATGTGGCTCAAGGTGGAGTGTGCATCATTAGAAAAGAAAGAGGTCCAGGGAATATCAATAAAGAAACCTTGAAGACCCTCCCAGTCTGCCCTATCGTAATGCCATTTAGTCACCAAAACAGGTTCAGAGTGGGAAGGTGTGGTAGGTGATAGACAGGTGGCCTGTATCAGACAGTGATCAGAAGATCCAAGCGGGGACCTCACTGTAACATCATAATTTTCTGAATTGGTTGTTAAAAATAAGTCCAGTAGGTGGGAATTATGATTAGGATTATCTGGTACACGGGTGGGTTGGTTGACTAGTTGAGTGAGATTAAATGAGTCTGCAAATAGCTCACATTCAAGACCAGCATCATCAGTCCTGGCTGAATGAGTGAGCCATTCAACATTATGGACATTAAAATCACCCAACACAGTGATTTCAGAAGAAGCATTTAAGTTGAGGACACTGAGTTGTGAGGACAGAGAATCAAAAAGACTTTGCTCTGGAGGAGTATTTGGGGAACGGTAGATGCAACATATGTATTTAAATTTACCAGCAGAAATTAATTTGTATATAGAATAATCAAAATAGGGACAATTGAAACTAGTAACCTCCTCCAGGGCAATTTCAGATTTTGCGAAGCAACATACACCTCCTTTAGGTCTGAAATTTTGGAGCAGTTGATAATCTGGAAAATTAAATCTAGACGTGTCAGATGTGAATGTTACTTGAGTCTCTGTCAAAAAAAGGAGAGTAGGGGATTCTGCTTGAAGAAATTGGTGTACAGAATTGATGTTAGAGTGAAGTCCCCTTATATTGCTAAAGAAAAAGCTGCACCGGCGAGCAGCTTTGGGACGTTGCAATGCTCTTGACACAGTCGCATGATGACGACCGGGAGGGCCCTGTGTCAATGACCCAACCCTGCCGGGGGTGGATATCCGAGGGACCACCAGGTTTGCTCTTAACAATTGTACTGCCATGTTTATTGGGTAAGGTGTATGGTGTTACATGTATGATATGTAGTGGGAAGAGTAGTGTTTTATGGATAGAGGATAGCAATGTAGGGCAATGTCGTGAAGTTGGATGTGTATGTTATATAAAGAGGGTTTTCCTGATACCCCTGATGTGTGAGGCAGAAAGATATGTATCCAGCTACCAAGGCCTGGGAGAGAAAATGGAATTCAGGCTATTCCCTGAGTCTCCCGAAACCTTGGCGGTAGTACATCCCTGGGCGGGGCTGCCTACCCCTACTACCTACTAATCTATAGACACACCTATCTAAGGTGTGTCAGAGAGTTTAAACTGCACTCAGGTATGTAATCTCGACAGGTATTGGTTGGGATGGACAGACAGCCTATGGTGTATGGTTGTACGTCATTCAGAAGGCGTAACCCGAGGTTATATAGAGGGGAACTTGGGGTGTGGAGAATACAGAACAGAGTACCCCCTGACTTGTTATTATTACGGGGTCATAAGGCCAGTTCGTGATTGTGAAACCAGACTCTTCTAGACTTGTGTTTTATCACTTAATACTTAACTATTCAATATCTTTGTTGTATTTCTGAATAAGTCTTAACCCGTGGAGCCCCGGCTAGTTTTGTAATGTTTGTTCACCAGAACCCGGCCGGTTTTCAAAAAATTGTTTTATTCCAGAAACAATAGCGAATGGATTAGGAATGAAGGAAAAACCACGAAAACCCGCTCAAAAAGCTTAACAAATGGTCCTACAGAGCCCCCGAAAACGTACTTTACAAGAGTAAACAATTTAAGGCAATTACCCCAAAAAAACAGGTTATTGCGCGCTCACGTGCACGCACGTGGACTTTGAGAGTTTTCAACCATCGGCACGGTTGCGTGGGATACGTTCACAGTTCCCATACAAATCTGAGCCCTCTTGAGTGGCTACACCTGAGGTTACGGTCGGCGCAATTAGGGCGACGCGTCAGGCGCGTCTCTGGGGCTGTGCGTTACATACATCGCCGACGCGTCGCTGGGGCTGTACGGGTTAAGGTATCATTTCATTAAAGCTAATGTGAATTATTCTCAAGTTTCAGTTACCTGTTACTAATTATTATACATTGAATTATTAATTAAATGTTCGGATATAGGTGGCAGCTTTCATCTATACCATCATATATACATAAAAGTATACAACAATAATGGACATTGGATATAGTTTTAAACATTGGATGTGGATACATAAAGCAAAGTACCTTTCTCGGGCTGGTCACCTATGCAACGACTTCATCAGCAGCGATGTATTTATTAATCACACCCCATGCTGTGGTGCGCTTGATTACCAGTTGTGTAGCCAAAGCCACGTAGTCATCGCCACCCGTGTAACTGTCCACCAAATGCTGCCTATCTTGCTCCAAAACACGTTTGTGGGGCATGTTGAGGTGAAGTGCCTGATTTCGTCTATAACTGACCATAACATTTCCTCGATTCAACTGCATTAACCAATTCCAATAAAGTATCAAATACGATAACAAATCACAATAACTGGCTGTGCAAAGCACCGAAGCAGCTTGTGTCATTGCCCAACACTAATTAATTGTTGTGAATAGTATTTTTTTGTTTCCATGAAATTTCAAAATATAAAGTTTGTCGAAAGCAAGTAAAACATTTCGAACACTGTGCAAACAATGGCAATTCACGTGAGACATGGCCAATTTGAAGTGATAAATATTGTTCCAAATGTTTGTTCTCCATTTCCGAACGATCATACTTTCCATTTGGTTGACATTGTCGATTCACCTCCAACAATGACGATTTATAAAGTAAATTATGTAATAGTTATGAAAATACGTCATTTAAGGTCGCTAAAACATAATTTCCCACTGAAAAAGGTGTAGTAGTAGTAGATGATGCGGTTGTTTTATAGTGGTAACAAGTGCGTATATAGAATGTGTTGGTGCTCGGAGATATAGTTACTGTAATTATGACTCTAATCACGAACACTTATTTTATGCACATGTGTTATAAGCATATGTTATAAGGGTCATATTAGCTAAGGATGAAACATAACTTTGCCATATGTTTTAATAACAAACACATATTTACTTTTTACTGAAATATTCATATAATTTGAAGTGCAGATCGTGAATAACACACTCACACACATGTTTGCCAAGCTGTGTATAATATACTCTATTTGAACAGTATATAAACACATATATTCATTTGTTAAGCCTTAACTGCTGGAAATGTATGAAAGATAAAATATTGTAATATGAACACAAATGAACAAACTTGAAGAATCTGCATATTAAGTTGTGATGCAATAATATTGCTTTATAAGGGAGATATAAAGGATATTACGTAATTCCTCCCTCTCTTCCTTTCCCGCGCGCTAGGCACAGACAAAGGTGTGCAGTTGTCTATTCTCGCCAACCATGCCCACAGCAAACCCACATAATTTGTGTGCAATTTATATTAGCAGTGGGATGTGTAGGTGTGATGCTGACATACATTACATTATAATTCACTAGGGTCGCCTATGTTGAACTCACTTTGAATTCGCCTCACCTCGCTGTAGCACCGGCAGAGTTCCATATGCTGAGTATTGCAGGCAGAGTTGGCGGATAATACTTGGATTCATTATCCAGGGCGGGGTGAGCAGATTATATTCCAGTGCACTAATAAGCTTTGAGTGCTGACTCATTTCTTACTGCCTGGCCAGGATTTGACTCCACTGTCAGCACTTCCATCCGCTATCATTACTCACGGTCAACTATCTTCCGACGCCATGACTCAGTTACTCATCACCCTGCTCATGACGTCACAATATCGACGCTCCATATACGCACTAGTTTCCGTGCCCCATTTGAATTAATTTGTTTTTTATCTTTCTTTCCTTTTCCGATTACGTACCTTTTATGTAATATATATTGTATTTATTCCACATTATTCTTATTGTACTTTCCCACTTATGTTGTGTATTTTCTCATAACATAATTACTTAATACCCATTTATCTAATTATTCTTATTGTACTTTTTCCACTTATGTATTTTGTCGTAACATATTCACTTTAATACCCAAGTTTCTAATTACTAAGACTAAAACATTCCCCTCTTTTTCTTTTCATTTTTTCCTTTTCCTTTTCTTTACTCTGCTTTGCTCAACTCCTTTAGTAATAACATAGGAGAGGCTCCTTTCTTCGTGAGACAATCTGCTTCGTTGTTTCTATCCACTTCACTTCTTGGGTTTCTTTTCTTGCTATCATGTCTCGCAACACAGCTATATTTATCCTTAGGCTTCTGTCATCTACCAACTTGGTAGACTGCAAACAATCCACCAAAGATTTGTTGTCTGAAAAACATTTTACCAGAATTGTGTGTTGATTTCCGAGGATTCTATCTATCTATCTATTGCCTGACGCCGTGATCCCCGAAGGGGTGGCCACGAACGAACCGCCCCCATGCACCTCTGTCCCCAGTCAGTCGACGCCCCTCCCCCCAACCAGCACCGCCTTCGTTCATGTAGTTCCTCACTCCATCCTTCCACCTCATATTCGGTCTACCTCTCCCCCTCTGTCCCTCCACCTCGCTCTCGTACACCCTCTTAGTCATTCTCTCGCTTTCCATACGTTCCATATGGCCGAACCATCTCAAGTTGTTCCTTTTCACACTTTCCAGCACATCTACCTCCACACCACACCTCCTTCTTACTTCCTCATTAGTCTGTCTATCCCTCCATGTAACTCCGCACGCACTCCTTAAGTAATTAATTTCCACTGCTCTCACTCTTGGTCTGAGTCTCTCAACCAACGTCCATGCTTCGCTTCCGTAAGTCAGTGTCGGGATTACCACACTGTCATGCAAGGACTTCTTCACTTCCATACTGACCACCCTATTTCTTGTTACTGCTTTTAGCGTTCCTACAACCCTCTTCCCCTGTTGTACCCTCTCCCGCACCTCTTCATCCATAGTCCCATCTTTACTCAACACACTGCCCAGATACTTAAAAGAGTTGACGATCTCCATAGCCTGACCGTTCAGCTTCACCTCACACTCTGTGACTTCACCCCTTTCGAAGACCATAACCTTGCTCTTCCCCGTATTTACCTTCAAATTCCGTTTTTCGCACACTGTTCCAACTCATTTACCAGACCCTGCAACTCCCATTCATTATCACTCATCAGAACTGTATCATCCGCAAACAGCAGTATAGGTCGCTTCCACTCAATTCCCTCCCTTTTCAGCGATACACCAACATCCACTGCTCTTGATAGTATTTCTTTCATAACTCCATCCATATATACAGGAAACAACCACGGGGATTGTTCTCAGCATATGTGCCAAATACATCCCATTCTCTGCTGCATCTAATAGAATAAGGGATTCTGCTGCCAAAGTCGATTTCACCACCCATCTCACCTTTCTTGATCTCCATGCAATGGGGCAGCTATTTCCCTCTCTGTCTCTCACAAATATGATGTGACCACCCTGAGACCCAAGGTCTGTCAAATTGGCAAAAGACGCGTCACTGTAGCATTCAAGTGTACACTCGTCCAGGTCCACTTTCCCAAACCAAATTGACAGTGGGTTATCCTTGACCTTCTTGACGGCTTTGTTGGCTCTGATTACATCTCCGACAGTTGTCCGATTGAATGCCGTACTCAGTTCACATACATCATATGCTATATCTGGCCTCGTTTGTGTGGCTACCCAGTTTAGTTAATAATAATAATAATAATAATAATCTTATGGTTACTTATATAGCGCCCGTCTCTCCTCCTTCGAGGATTCGCAAGCGCTTGGCTTTCTTTAGTCTACCAGATACCATTACCCATCCCCCTTGCTCATGGGGAGATGGTAACCGCCGGCTGTATCCCAGAAAAACTTTTCAATCTGAGCGGGGATTGAACGCGAGACCTTCAAGGCGGGAATCAGGCACGCTATCAACTGAGCCAGCCAGACGGCTGGCCCACAACAGATCGGTATTTTGTTCTCTCCTCTTCACTGACTTCATAATTTCTTCTGTCCTTATAAGATTTGATCATTTTCATCTCTTGGAGTCCATGTCTAATGTAATTGCCTTGATTGATCATAATGCCATCCTCTGCTTGTTCTATTGTTATACCCAGGTACTGGAAACGAGTCTTCTCTTCAGAACCAATCAGAAATAATTTTTCCAACTGGGACATTACAGATATCTTGAATGCATTTGACCCGCTCCAATAGAAGTCTTCTACATGGATGCAAATGATCCCTTCTAATCTTCCATCATTATGCCAGAAGAACAGTGCTGGTTCTAAACCACACATTGACATACCCAATGTAAGCAATTCATGCTTTACCCTCTCGTACCATGCTCTGGCTGCATCATTGAGACCATTATACTGTCTTCTTTAATCTCCATAGACATCCATTGTAGAATTCTTCAGGGGGCAACACGAAAATCTCTCTATTAATAGGATGCCCCTGTAAGAAAGCAGCTTTCACATCCAGTGCATGGCAGTCCCAATTCTTGGCGGACACAATACTTAAAGCCAGTCTAAAAGCTTCCTTTGAACACGTAGGAAAATCAATGGGAACATCCTTTAACTCTTCCTCAAAGCCACGTGCCACTAAACGGGCCTTAATAACCTGAGTGCCAGATTGTATTTTCTGTGTCATTATCCACCTTGTTGATATGGCCTGACCTTGGTCCTCAACTTCCTCAAACACATCATTATCAATCCAATTCTTCATTTCTGCCCTTTTTGCCTCTATGCATGCATCATTGGAACACGTTATCATGACTTCCTCTGTATTGTTCACAATCCGCCAATTATATATGTCTTTATCTACATCAATCCATTTTGTCAGTTGAAACATGTTTTGTACTTACCAGTTGCTTTACCGGCTCTACTTAAGATTGTGATAATCACTTTTTCCTTGTTCTCCACCATGTATCCTTCTATTCTATCCCCCACTTTAGGCATTCTAGGCATTCTAGCTTCAGCAGCTACACTGGTTCCGTCTCCGGACTCCTGTTCACCACTGCATTTCTCATTATCATCCATTTCAGCGTCCTCATGCTCATTCTCTGTTTTGTTTTCTATGTTAACATCATTTGATTCGTCTTCAACTGGAATATGCAATCCTGTCTCCGTTGTTTTGCCACTACTGATATCGTCCATGTCTTGCATCTTAATTTGTTCATGCACATTATGCGCATTCTGCAACCTACAAGTGTGCACTCGCACATATGTTCCTCCATGTTTCACAAGAACTTGTTTACCATCCTTTCCAATCACTACACCTGGGCCTTTCCATTGGTTTTCACTGTTTCGTTTGTAATATACTCTGTCTCCATTTTGCAAGCATACCATGTTGTCTGCTCTTACGTTATGCAGTAGTGCCCTACGTATTCTTTCATTGGACTCATTTTTGATGAACGCTTCTCTGGCCACACGCATAGCATTAAGGTTTTCAGCCACGATTTCCGATGATGTCCTGTTTTCAAGAGCAGGAATCTTATTATTCAGCACACTAGGTATACTTGGGTTGAATCCATACACCAGCTGGTTTGGGGAAAAGCCATTGTTGTTCTGGAGTGCATTACGTGCTGATACAGCCCATGCCAGTGCTGTAGATACACCACATTTTTCATCCAACACAATCTTTGCCACATTATCACCAAGTACGGCATTCAGCCGCTCACATACGCCATTGCTCCATGGGCTTTCAGCAGCTGTGCACATCACTTGAATATTATAATTTTCGGCCATGCTCTGAAAATCACTGTTATTGAACTCTCCACCATTGTCGGTCAAGAACTTGTCAGGTGCTCCAAACTGGCTGATCCACTGAATCACTACTTCTCTTATAATGGTCTCAGGTTTCTTATTATGTATGACCGTAGTCACACACTATCTTGTTGCCAAGTCAACCAAGACAAGAAAATAGTCACTCTTCCATGCCTTCAGATCCATTCCTACTGCCTCATTGAACGTCTTACCAATGCGGAGTTCCACCACAGGACGGGGAGGCACTTTCTTAAATTTTCTACAAATATCACAACTATCACTCACTTTATTTATTTCCAGTTTCCATTGTTCATTGAGTATCCCTGCTTCTTTGATTAATCTCGTTAAATTCTCTGCAGTGGGATGTGAGAATTGCCGATGTAACTTCAACACCTTCTTGGAAATGTCTTCATGACCTTCTGTGGCCAATACCCAGTCTACCATTTGCTTACATGGTGTCTTCACTATGGGAAGTGTATAATGCCCTGTAGAAGTGATATGCAGCTTACGTTCTCTGCCAAACATACGCACTGTATCCTTTCTGAAGTTCAATATCATGCCTCCACGTTTCATGGCTGACCTGCTCATTAGTAGTGGAATTCTACAATCCACCACATCGGTCTGAATCATGATTTTTATCCCATGTATATAACAGGGAATATGCACAATACCTTTTGATGTCACCTGTCTTCCATCTCCGAATTTAAATGATGTCTCTGATCTCTCTCTTTTTATCAACTGTACGTCATCTGATGATACTGTATCCACATAAGCCTGTAACCAGTCTTCTCCACACACCGTTGTAGAACATCCTGAATCAAGAACCAGGGCTCCCAAAGCTTTCGACATTAATTTTTCTCTCTTATCAACCCCGTCTGATAGTTGGATTTTTGGCATCACCACCAACACCTCTAGGACTCCAGTACCTGTTACGTGTTCCACGTCTATATCTGCATCCGGTGCCTCGAAATGGAGCTCTACTGACTTCCAAAATGGGCTCAGATTTCACCTGCACCTGCACTGTGTCATTCTGTGCATCTCCATTTAAATTGTGGTCTACAATTCCACCTCCGAACATTCTATTTAGTGTCTTTTTCATCTCCTCGAATGTGATGGTAGTTGTAGTTGACATTGCTGATTGGAAGTGAATATCTGACAAATCACAACTTTTCAATAATCGAAATGCCAACACCTGATCTGGCAGTTCCATACCATGTTTCTTGAATCTATAATATCTTCTACCAAATTCCACCAAATAGTCAGTTATCGTCATCTCAGCGGGGCGCTTGAACGATTCAAATTCAGAATAAGCCATAAAGGCCCGTCTATTTGTATCTAGCATAAAAACAGAGTCTAATCTTGTCAGCAAATGTTCCATTCCTTTGTCACTCGCCAAGACTGTTGTATCTATTTCACTGCTGACATCTCTAGCCCTGCCAGTCAATGTCAAATGAACCGCCAATGCTTGCTTCTCCGGTGTCACACTCGTTAGTTTCTGCCATATTTCTATATCTTTCTTCCACCTCTCATAGTCTTTTTCCGATGTCATTTGTAGAGGATTTTTAATCACTGACGCCATATTTCGGTAAATCTGCGAACTACGCTCTGCTACCACTGTTGAACTCACTTTGAATTCGCCTCACCTCGCTGTAGCACCGGCAGAGTTCCATATGCTGAGTATTGCAGGCAGAGTTGGCGGATAATACTTTGATTCATTATCCAGGGCGGGGTGAGCAGATTATATTCCAGTGCACTAATAAGCTTTGAGTGCTGACTCATTTCTTACTGCCTGGCCAGGATTTGACTCCACTGTCAGCACTTCCATCCGCTATCATTACTCACGGTCAACTGTCTTCCGACGCCATGACTCAGTTACTCATCACCCTGCTCATGACGTCACAATATCGACGCTCCATATACGCACTAGTTTCCGTGCCCCATTTGAATTCATTTGTTTTTTATCTTTCTTTCCTTTTCCGATTACGTACCTTTTATGTAATATATATTGTATTTATTCCTCATTATTCTTATTGTACTTTCCCACTTATGTTGTGTATTTTCTCATAACATAATTACTTAATACCATTTATCTAATTATTCTTATTGTACTTTTTCCACTTATGTATTTTGTCATAACATATTCACTTTAATAACCAAGTTTCTAATTACTAAGACTAACAGCCTATTCGGCCATTAGGCTAATTTGCACCACGGGCGGGTCTTGCAAACCAACATAGTACAGCTGCCAGGTTAAAGAAAGGTTCCATACATACACCGTAGGCTTATTATTGTTGCCTTTAACTGTGGTGTTAAGTCGGTAGAGAGGGACGCCTGAACCCAACCATTTGTTATAACCTAACCCTTTTGGTAAGCTCGGTTAATGAATAAATAGAGTTTGGCCTGGTGAAGATGTTTTGTTGTCAGCTGGTGAATACAAATATATATACAGTATACTGTATAATTATATGTTTTTCCATCTTAAGTTTCCTTACATTAGAAAGCTAGTGGTGAGTGGTATAACTGGCTGGCTGGCATGGTCCTCATATCCATGCCTTTGCCTTTTGAAGCTTATCGTGAATAAGTTGCCCATCCTTGTACATAAATGGTGAAGATACACCAGAACATGATTAATTCTATTCTTGATATATTTATAATTTAAGTAGATGATTCCATACAGCTTAATAGAACTTGTACGAAGTAATGGGACAAATGAGACTGAAACCTGTTATGCAGGCTTCTGTTATACCTCTTATATTCATTAATGAATTCAACTGTACCTCTAGTCCTATCCACTTCTATGCTGAAGACTATCTTACACTATTCAACTTTCTTTCTTTCTCTTCTACCGCTATTACCATAATCAGTGTTCTTCAAAGTATTCTCAGTGTATACCTCCTCCCTTACGCAAAGTAGGGGAAAGAAGATTTTGTCTACCCCAATATGAAATAGTTGAGTCAGAAGATCGGTGTGCTATGGTCTCATCAAGTGGGTTTTGGAAAAATTGCACGGTGTGTTGTTGTGGAAAGCGGTGTGTTGTTGTGGAAAGCGAGTTAAATAGTTTAAGGTAGAGTCATCAACATAGGAGAGGATAGGCCTAGAGGTACAATTGAGACGACAATAATGAATATAAGAAAGAGAACTGAAGACAGGACATAACCTTGAAGAAATCTGGAGTTGATTGATTGAGGAAGTGAGCGATGCGACCGTTCACATCCGCAGTTATGGAATGGCCGAAAGAGGAACTATAGATAAAGGCAAAGATAGAGGGATTGAAAACGAAGAAAGGTAGTTTATATATTCGATTTGTGTGCCTGATTCTATGAAAGGCTTTCGATATGTCTAGCGCAATAGAAAAGGTCTCACCATGAAAGGATGATAACCAAAAGTTAATAAGATAAGAAAGAAGATCAGTAAATCAGCCCTTAATTAATACTAGCGACCTGAAAGCAGATTTTGGGGAGACAAATGCTTATGAAATATTTAATCAAGCATGGTTTCAATTTTTTTTTTTAGAGATGCAAGATATGAAACCAACTGGACGACAGTTGGAGGGTTGAGAATGGTCCCCCTTCTTTTGGACAGGTTAAATGAGAAACTTCCAGCAAGAAGAAAAGACATTAGCATTATGAAAGACAGAGCTGAATGAGTTTGCCTAGGCAGGGAGTCAGCACAGTAGAAACGTTTTTGAGTACAACAGGAGGAACACCATCCGGTCTGTCCACCTTCTTAGAATTAAGCCCAGAGAGGGCAGAGAGTACCTCCTTAACCCCTAACTATCGGCGCGCAACATAAGTCGAGTATAATAAATCTGGACTATCTGGCGGCGCGCGACAAAGGTCGTGTGGCAATTTCAGCACGTAATGTTGCTGAGAGAGAGAGACAATTGGTGGCAGGAGAGTAGCGAGCGTATGACTGCTCCAGACCACCGCGGCAAACCTACTGACACGAATCCCACCTCCTCCCTCCCTCTCTCACTCGCTACATACTGAATTGTATGGGGAAAGTACCGAATTACATGCTTTTTGCACTCGTGTTGCGCGGTTGTTGCAAGAAAACTAGCGGTCATAAAAGGATCGTTGTGGTGTCATTGGAAAGCTCTGTTTATGCCCTTTCAGGGATAGATACTTGTTTTACGCTCTGGGTCTTATTTAGGCATGAAAATGATCACGTAAACAGCCCTATTTTGGGTAAAAACACCCCGCTGGTGGCTACATATTATATACCGCCTAGGCCGCTCATAAAGTGTTAAAAGAGATCAGGATGATAGTAAGAGAGAGGGGGTTAGAGACGGAGGAATAGCACCGGAATGATCCAAGGAAAAATTCTTATTGATAGTTTGAGCAAATGGTTGAACTTTGTCAGGGGAAAATGTGACGGTAGTGCCATCAGAGTAGAAGATATAAGGGAAAGATGAGGAAGAACATTTTTCGGAGATGTTTTAGGCTAGATGCCAGAAAGCTTGGGAAAAGATAAAGTAGGAAAGTTCAGAACTTTTCATATTGATAAAAGAGTTTTTGTCGAGTTGAAGAACAGATTTGGGCCATTTGGCTTGATTCCGGGCAGAAATATAATTATAATGTACAAAATTCTTTAGTTTGAAGGCAACAACACCGTTTGAATGCTTCTTCATTATGGACAACAGTAGAACAAGCGTGAGTAAAGAATATTTATTTTGCATTAGCATGTGATATAATATGTGATATATGTATATTTATTACTGCCCCTCCATCATTGACGATATGCCTATTAACCCGTAAACGGCTGCAAAGCTCTTAAGAGGTTTTACTGGGCGACGGTGGCAAAGCTCTTAAGAGGGAGGCCTAAAAAAACCATTTAAAAAGCCCCAGTAGCACTAAACAATTTGTTTTTTCTTTTTTTCCCCTATACCTCATATCACTCCTCCACATCCCCTCCTTCCTCCCTTTCCCCTCCCCCTACAATTATCACCTATTTTCCCTGTTATTCCCTAATTCGTTGGTATATTTTTGTGCTAACATTAGCAAACTGTGTGGAGGATGTGCTTACGTGCCTAGCGGGTGTGTTACATGACCAAGTGTGTGTATGAGTAGGCTCAGTGTGGCTTGAGGCCTCGTGGAGGGAGGGGTTGCCTCAATTTTCTCCATAATTCATGAATGGGCTGGTCCATCTATATTCGCGATTTTGACCAGAAAAATTATATTTTCACTTGTTTTATTGTTGTTACAGGTTACTATCTTCATAGTGAAGGTAAAATAGGCTCATATGAATAAGTAATAACGATATTTATCGTAAAATGACGATTATAGGCCTGAATGGAGCCAATATGCTCGCCCATGGGGAGCTAGTTCAATATCCCCCCCCTCGCCGTTTTCGGGTTAATATAATAGCCTCCTTTCAAGCGCTCATGGGTAGCCAGTTTGAAACTCCCGCCGCGGGGAAAAAAGGAGTACTACATCAAAAGTGTAACGCTACTTCTCTTATGGAATCGTCTTATGATTGGGGTACACACTACGAAAAAACTTCGTAAAAAATAAAAGAGAAAAAATAAAGTCAAAATTTGTTTTGCTATAGCTTTCCATCTCGTGGATTTCTTGCGCTTGGATTCTCGCCCAAACCGTGGTAACCGAGACGCCATATTTCCTTCTTCCCTTCCCCGCGGTCCTCCCAATTGGACGTGCGCGCCAGTGCTCCGGCCACATTCTTCGTTTGCTGGCTTCTAGCGAGTCCTTTCTCATATGTATTTATCTGAGTTGTATGTGAACAGGTTTAGATTAGCTAGCACAGGCTGCCCGATTGGTATGCCCGCAGGGAAGTGTTAAAATAGGGTACTATTGTTCAGGCGCCATCAGGTCTCCAGTCCCGCGCCTTATATTTTTTCTTATTATCTGTTCTGCGCCTTAGTCTTGCTATTAGCTACTAGTTAGGAAGCTATCTTATCCGCAGGATTATGCAGCAGGCCGTCTCTATGAGGCAGTTGCATTGATTTATTCTTAGCAGATGCCCTAGTCCAAGAGTTGTCACACATGGTGTGAGGCTTTCTAGGGTACGAGCCTGCGTTGCCTCGTGGGCCCCCTCCCCTACGGCTGTGTGGATTGCTGTGTCGTCAAGAGGTAGGTAATCAACAGAAATATGCTTACTACGAGGCTCGTGGCCAGCCTCAGTAGGGGTCTCCGTAGCGGTTAGGGGTATGACATATATTTGATGATGAATGTAAATGTATTTAGCCTCTGCGGTTTCCCGTGTTGGCATGTAGTGTTTTAGGCATGCAACAGGGAGTCGGGAGACGTCCTGATTTGTGGGGGGGATGTGTTTTCAGTGACGTATGACTCATTGTTAGTCTACGCTCCTGTTGGTTTGGGTTTTTCCTTCCGGCGATCTTTCTGTGCATTAACGCCCCTTTCCGCCGCGCAGGCGTTAGGAACACCAAATTTGTCCCCGGCGTGGTGTGCTGTCCCACGCTCCTTCCGGCGGAAACGCTATTTTTGACGGAAGGATCTCGGCCCGCCGAGTGAACTCGCCTAATGGTTCCATGCACTAACAGGACTTCGTACGCCCGGCGGCACAGTCCAGTGGTCGTTATCCATCACACTATTCAGTGGAGAGTTCAGATAGATAACGGACAGGATGTTTTTTGGGTCGGTGACACATGTCACAGGTAAGTAGTTCGGTTTGAAGAAACCTATCGGTTCTTCAATATTACAAGACCGGCGGTAAGTTAGAATAGCGGTAGAGCTATAACTAATTTCCCGACGGACTTGGGGTGATAGGATGTGTAAAACCTATCGGTTTATACTTATGAGCATTGATTCATGGACATTTTTATTTCCAGATATCTTCACATCTAGTCCAGCACAGCAGGCAGAGGAAGGAACCATACCGGCGGGGGGGTTTTAGCTCGGTCACTAGTATGCCTCTCTTTAAATTTTGTGCTACACCCAAGTGCTCTCGTGTACCAGTAAACGCACATAAACTCTGCGAAAGATGTGTGACTTGCATCGATAGAGCACAGTTCCTATGGACCTCCCAGAAGTGTCCGGTTTGTTCGGAACTGTACACGGAGTGGTTGAGTAAAGAAGACCTATCATGCCTAGTAGCTCTGATAGATATTAACACCTTAAGAGCGGGTGGTGGAGTATATTTCACTGTGCCGCCCAGCATTTTTTTTTTTACCATGAATGGGGTTGTTTCCGTGCTCTTTTTCATGAATAAACAAGACCCAGAGCGTAATAAAAGTATGTATCCCTGAAAGGGCATAAATTGAGCTTTCCAATGACACCCGAACCATCCTTCTACGATCACTGGTTGTCTTGCAACGATCATGCAACCGAAGGGCAAAATCGCAAAAATACGGTAATTTCTTTATATAATTACGTATGTAGCGAGGGAGTGAGGGTGGATGTAAGTGGAGTACATCTCAGTCGGTCCACAGCGGCCGTGGCGAGCGGTCATGAGGTAACCCAGGCTCCTCCCGTCGCTCGTCTCTCTCTCAGAGCCAATATTGCACCAAAATTGCACACAGACTTAAGTCGGGCTCCGCCACATAGTCCAAATTTTTCGATACGGACTTAAGTCGGGCCCCGATAGACAAGGGTTAATGCCAAATTCACCTCATATGCCAAAAGAGTAGCCAACGTCACTTTACATTATGACGATGCAGAGTTGCTGCAACTACTCTTACTTTACACCTGTTCTGATGATTCTCCAATAATGCAGTCAACTAATAGTAATACAGCTACGATTCAATATGAAGTAGAGCAAGTAGCTATACAGGACTCAGAGGGGATTTCAGATTCGTATGAGGCAAATACCCCCCACCCCCACCCCAAAAGGGCGCTCTCGGCGTCCCCGGTTGCCCGGCAGTGGTCCGGACCAAGCTCACCCCGGCGGCAGTGCACACAGTCAGTACAGGATCCACGGTCCCCCAAGAGACAGAAGCACACCACGATGCTAGCTACTCTTCTAGTTAAGGCAGAAGTTCATGCCAGTGCAGAGCCAGGGGATCCGCAATCACAACAGAGCCAGCCAGGCTCCCTACAGCTCCCCTCAGTTTCTGTCTCGGAGGCGCCAGAGTTTTTTCCCGGTCTCCTCGGGACAGAATCCGAGGGGACTGAGTCCGAGATGATTGACAAGTCTGAGGTAAGAATAGTCCGACAGAATACTGCTTACAAAAGTCCCTTTCCCCCCTAATAAGATTGAACCTTCAGGGCTCACAGAAGTTCTAATTCCTTCTCCGAAGGCGGAACGTAGAATCTCCCACAACTCAGCCTTAGGGCAGGACCACATTGTAGTGGCAGAAGAGACCCTGCAACCAGAGTCTCCTGTAATTACAAATCCTTTTAGAGGAACTAGGGACATTCAACGAGGTTCGGAGGGACAGAATATTCTAGCACCCAGTAAACTGGGGCCCATGTTGGAAAAACGTCGAAAGGCGGTGGAACAGGTAAGCAGCACTCCAGACGAGGAGGTAACAGTGTTGAGTTCACCGGGGATTAGAGGTAACTCTCCGGCGATAGACTGTAAGGGGGCTACGAGGAAAAGGGAGAGGACAGAGAAAACTCAGACCACATCTATTAAAAGGGCCCGCAATCAATGTGTCACAGTAAAAGGAGTAGAGGAAGTATTACATAATGTATTGAATCAATGTTTTAAACCTAAGAGGTCTCAAGACACTCCCGTAACGGCGACTGGGGCTCCCCCGATTGAATCTGTGCTCCCACTCTCAACATCTATGACTATTTCCTCTCATTTTAACCTCACAAGTCAGATAGAAACCGCCCCGGCGATTTCAATTAACCCACTTAATCCAGCCAAGGTAAGAGTATTAACAGCCCCAGGTGTGCCGGCGGTCTTTACACAACCTACACCTCAGTTATTATCCAACCCAGTGTACCCTAAGGCTGAAGTAAACCAAAATTTACCATCAGGCCCTAGTCTCCCGGCAGATGACGAGAAAGTAACTGCCCCTCTTACCACCCCATATTCTGGCTTACAATCATCTGATTCTCCGACATCATTAGATAAACAGCTACAAATGACAGCTCTTGTTCCTCAATTGAAAGAGTCGGATTGCTTCTAGTTTCCAGTCCAGTCACCAATATCGGGTGATGAGCACAGATCGATGGCGGGGGAGATCCCAGTCCCTCAGGAGTGGATCATTGAAACGAGTAAGAATAAGGAGTTTCGGGCTAAAGACACACAGGGTAGAATTTTAAGAGTACCAATTAAGGCTATTCCAGATGTATGGAATTGTGAATATTTTGTGTATGCACCGGCCCAATTAATACCTCCTCCCCCAGGTGAACTACTTCAGCCTGACTGCTACCGGCCTTATGGCATACACAGTAATGATTCCTGTACAAAAGAGGAACCGTTCGGAACTGGTTACAGTTCCGGCGCACGTACCAACAGGCAGTCAGGAACAAGAACTAGATCTGGGAGAGGTAGGTCATGGTCCGTGGGTGGATTGGGAGAACGAGGCGCAACAGTTTGCTATAGCGTTAACGACTCAACCTTTCCTAACTATTCCCCCTCCCAACCAAATTGACTTCGATTTAATGAGCATGCAACCCGGCGGGGTACCTTACCCCATCTGTGCATTCCTAGCGTCCCCACAATTATCACACCAGGATTTTCAGGAACCTTTCATTAATTGACCTCCACAGGGAGTTTATGTTGCGCGAGGATGCGTGCACGAGACATTCAACATTCCTCCTCACTCGCCGTACTGCCCAATCCATCATGCGGCCGGTAGATGCTCAAATAGATCAGAGGATGAGGGAGACAATCGTTCTATTCCAGAAACTATTACTCCGTCAACCAACTAGGTCACTCATGGACATCCGAGCGGCATCTTTTGGCTGCTGTCAGAGCTAGACAGAATCTGAGATTAGCAATGGTAAAGGGGTTACCCGGTAGTATAGTATACCGAGTACTTCTTTCCCCTGTGTTGACAACTTCAGTGATAAACATGGAGACTAGGCAGGATGTTCAACACATGTGGACTCACTTACCCACAAGGCAGTGAGCCATAAGAGGTTGTAGTCACCATAATAAGGGGTAGGAATGGACGCAGGTCATTATCAGGCAGTCTTCTATCTCTTCCCATACCATACATTTAAAAAATTCTCTTCTCTCTCTCTCCTGGGGCCTTGTAAAGGCGAGTGGATCCAAGACTAGACTCCGTAGCACATACCTAATCACGCCTGGGGTGTCTACGTAAGTCGCCGGGTGACACCCCGGCGGAGGTGAATTAGGACGAACAGACATGGAAAACCGGACTAGCAACCCCGCTTTGTTCCAATAGTACTCAAGGATTTTGGGATCAAGCAGTTACAAGGAAATTATTTTGCTGTTCGCCCTAACTCAGCCTACCGGTGGGAACGTCCACCATACCTATGGCCTTATATACACAATTTTATAAAGAACAAATACCCTCAGGTGTAAAATATTAGCCGGTAATCAGTTCCGATTCCTCTTCTAAATGATCACTGGTACAGTACCAACTTTCACCACAGATCAATATTGTAAAGGTTGAGTCTGGTATATGGAAAGGCCAAAAGTATATATTCAAGGAATTTTCAAGGTAGTGAAGCATAGACGACTGCCTTAGAAGAGGTGATTTAATCCCTAAGAATACACACACCCAGCCCAATTATTTTGCCCCCAATACCTAAAATTTGCAGTACGTTACATGTTAAGCATTAGAGGTTATGCTAAATCCCTAGGGCTCAAGATCACTCCGGTAAGGTGAATCTTGGACCCATCAGAGAATTTTCAGGGATAGAGCAGGGCCGGGAAGAAGGGGGTGGGGGGGGGGGGGAGCAACCACCCTTAAGAATTGGGAGGAGATAGAATTTTACAAGTGGGTAGGATATATGTAGAGGATTCTCCACCCTTCACACATGGCGAAGAGACAAGGTAATTAATCAATCTTGCTCTATCACCCGGATTCTACTGTTGGTAAGATTAGAACAGTTAAAAGTACAATGGGTAACGAGGGTAGAGGACAACTGTCTTACCTCTTTGAACCATAAGATATGAATGACAATAATGGCATCCTTAGAAAAATGAAGTACTATCACCCTAGGCAAAGCAAACATAGTAAGATGTTTTCTCCTCCTCCGGCGGTACAATAACATTTTACCAACTAAGTAGATACCTAACCCCTAGACCACTTACGCTGGTCAGCGGTCCCAGTAAAAAGAGGACACTTCTGGTAACAAACAAGTCTTCCTCCCTCCCCTCCTTGTTTTTTACTATGTTTTCTTGGCTCGGCAGTAAACAATGATGTTGGAGCTCCACAAATGTAATTTTGGAAAACAGCAAAAAACTACGGGGTGAAATACAGTTTGTAGGGTCTCGAGGATCTAAAACACCTGAGCCATCCTACTTTAGGGGGTAAGCGCAGTCACTAGATGGCGATCAACGCGCTGGTTCGGTCAGACAACAGAACACCAGAATGAAATTGGTTGCAGCCATATGCCTTCCTCAGACAAGGAGGAACAGGCGGTGCAGGTAACAAGGGGATTTCCCCATGTCCGAGACTCCAAATTTTTAACCCACCATTTTTTTTTACGCTGGCAAGGGGTAACTCCAAACCCAAGGTTCTTAACAAACAAGGAGCTCAAGGAATGGAGGGACACAGGTGATTTTAGTCCCCCCCGACCAAACCAACAATGGTTATTCCTCTCCCGTAGTGTCACTCGGAGGAAAAGGGCAAGGCGGATACTTCATGGAGTTTTTTGATCCGTTGTTACTACCATCACAAAGGATCTCGGTAATAAAAAACGCCGGCTAGGATATATCTACAACAGGCTAGATATCCGATAAGAAAAGAAGTCTATAGCGCCAAGACCCATCATATTAAGAATGATACGGTCAGCACAGGGGAGTCTTAATGTACAATCCTGACACTTTACATTTTATTAATACCACCGACGGACTGGGATCCGCTGGCGCTAGAACCGGGCATAGACCGCACAATTTTCTTCAGTTCGCACAGGTCAACTCATACCGCTAGCGGAGGAGGAAAAATACATTTAACCATGTTTCCTAGCGAGGCCGACCAACTCGCTAAATCAGACATACCCGGCGGTTAACCTACTTTCGATCTTGCATAATAAAACAAAGTAAAACCAGAATCACGCCGGAACTGTGGGCTAAAATATAAGACTATATTTGGAAAATGGGTTGTTGTTGTTGTTGTTGTTCCCCAAGCTGCCTGGCCGAACAGCCACAAGGCCCCGAGCAATTCCAAGGCCATAACCGAGCGCCCCCACAGAACCCTCCCTGCCGACCACAATAAAGCCTGGGTGACCGAAGCCACTCCATGGCGGGGAGCTGAGGAGGGTGCAGGAACGCCCGGGAAACCAAAGCCCCACCCAGGGCCCTGTGCCCCTCAGCAATTATGAAGAGAAAGTTGAGGGGCAAGGGAAAAATGTGACGCTTTGGCTTCCAATCTTGGTAAATTGGGAGGTCAATCCACGGAAAAGACGCCGTCACTTGAGATCTACAAAATATATAAGTTAAAGGAACAGTCAGAGTAAGCTATGGGTATGGCAGAGATCGCTCAGTTCTCACTCTGATAGACCAACCCATCACCACATGAATAGAACCCAATCCTCTCAGCATCAGCTAGGAAAGGCCCTAGAAAGCCACCTTTGGCGGGGCGATAGCTTCCCTATTTCAACCCCTTTCGGGGTCGGGCACCCGCCCTGGACAATGGGTAGTGGGAGCTGGCGGCGTGAAAGGCTACAATGTTAAGTTTAACTCAGGTAGACCTCAGTGAGGTAGCTCGGTCTTTTACCCTCGTTACAAACAAAGGGACAGAGTAGTCACTTACAAAAGACAGAAAGTTCTTCACTCCTGATGCGGACAAACATGTATCCATATTAATATCGGTAACCAAGTGTAAAATGCTATGTTAAGTGGTGAGAACCCAACCTCAACAGATAAGACCACTAAGTGTCGTGGCATACGGAATCACATCATGAGAGGGAGACTGGTTTCCTTTCTCACCAATCAGGAGAGCAATCCCAAGTTTAATAGACTTCAGCCCAGACCATCGGTCATTGAGCTAAGCCTTTCAAACTCTAATAAATTGTTCATTGGATGGCATCTAACAATCTTTCATGATTTTCCCTCTCTTGCTTTCCTGACGCGACACCGTGGGATAGCCCGGCAGCAACCAATGTTACTGAGTACAGAATGCCTACAGAGGGGCTAGTTAGTCTAAGTGCTAAAATGTTTAAAATGTTCATCTGGCTAGAAAAAAAAGGAAGGCGTGGGGGGGGGGGGGGGGGGATGCAAGTAAGCACATAGGACCCCTAGATCTCCTCCGCCGGTTAACGGCCCTCCGCCGGATAAGATGATAAGGCCACGGGCTGTGACACATTATAAAGTCAAGCTGTTTTCTACAGCTATATACATTTGTCTATGTAAAAATACCTATATTAAGTTGCATCTATATAGTAAAGCGTACAGATTATATGTACAAATAGTTTTTATGCTATGAGATTGATCAGGAATAGAAGTATGTTCCCTGACAACAAGTTGGTAAATCTCGAAGTGAGAATCTTATCATATGTATAAAGCAGATCTTCTTCGAAGTAACGCACTGCTTGCTCTCTTTTATATTTTTTATACTGTATTGTATGTAAACAATAAAGAACTCAAATTTGCTGCATGATTCTTTTGTCTCTACCTATGTATCGTTAGTTGTTTGATATTATTACGAATGTCCCCCTCCAGTCTTGAAATATCAGGCATATCGTCAATGATGGAGGGGCCACTAATAAATTATAGGTTTGAGTCCCGGAGGGAAGAATGAAAACCTAATATTTAGTAGTGGCTCCGAAATCATTGACGATGTAGGGCCCTCCCTGCCATCCCCTTCCCATTCGTTTGATGTCTTGAGTTTAGTCTTAATATGTCAGTGAAGAAGGAAATATGGTGTCTCGGTTGCCACGGTCTGGGCGAAAATCCAAGCGCAAGAAATCCAGAAGATGGAAAGCTATAGCAAAACAAGGTTTGAGTTTATTTTTTCTCGTTTATTTTTTACGAAGTTTTTTCGTAGTGTGTACCCCACTCATAAGACGATTCCATAAGAGAAGTAGCGTTACACTTATGATGTAGTACTCCTTTTTCCCCGTGGCGGAAGTTTCAAACTGGCTACCCGCGGTCGCTTGAAAGGAGGCTATTATATTAATAGGCATATTGTCAATGATTTCGGGGCCACTACTAAATATTAGGTTTTCATTCTTCCCTCCGGGACTCAAACCTATAATATATATATATATATATATATATATAGAGAGAGAGAGAGATTCAATCGATAAACTTTAACATCAAACCCTCGAATCCCAAGTTTAACTCGTGTTCTGCGGTTGACGTCTTGGTATATTTTATGTAATATAATCGCTTACTGCATTCGACGATATGAGATGTTTTGGAATTACTGGCTGACTTTGGAAGTACAGCGCCACTCCGGTTCTTGCCAGACACTTCCATATGCTTCTAGCCTTCACTCTTATACCAATTTCAGTATGCTACAGGCCTCGGTTGTGAGAGGTGTGTGACCAATAAAGAGGTGTTTTAGAATCTGAAATTCAAGTAGAAACAGGCCCTCTTCTACGTGTATTTGTGAGCATTACCTATACGGTACACTCGGATACCAAAGTCTGTAACCCATTAATACAAATTTGTGGACCGCAATGTTTTTCTGAATGCTATTATAACTATCTGGATTGTTTTTTGCATATAACTCACTTTTCAATAATAGTATTTATAGTTTTGTAGTTGATGTATAGAAAATTATATTAATAAATTTGTTTCCAAAGATACAGTTCCATAATTAGAAATAGGTGAAGTCCACAAATTCTTATGAGTGGGCTAGAGTCTATGGTATCCGAATGTTCAAATGCAAGGTTCACTTAATGTTACAAGCGATAACTCATACTGTCTATCAAACATATTTCTTCCTTCTGTGTCTATATCATTGATTTATCGCGAGTGAAAACAGATCAAGACGAATGGAAAAATACGCGCATTCCGGGGCCCACCCGGCTCAGCTACACATAGAAATTGACAACAACAAGCTCGATACCAAGGGAGCTATGGATGTATTATTTATGACTTACCAAAAAATTTAGCTGAAATTTTCAATGCGAATAGTCTTGTTTCACTCGCTACCATCGTTCTTGTGTTAGGACGAGTTATAGTAAACAAAAATCAGCTAAAAAAACACCCCACAGTGGTGTATTTTTCACAATAGAAGAGCCCGCATCAAAAGGATATAGTGTAGAGATATATCGGGTGACCAACAAAAATGGATGGGCTGGATTACTATTGTTAGTAAGTAAAAATATGATCATCATTAAACTATTATTGTGTTAAATCAATGAAAGAAATTATCTTTCATGCAGCCTATTTTCTCACTCACTGATGCACGTCAGAGTGACCAATCATGATATTAATGAAGCTTGTTAAACTGCAGTAGGCACTACACTAGATCCTTTACACTATCTATCTATCTATATGCTCAGGCCCAATCCCCATTTTGGGGGTAGCCGACTCAAGACAGAGCAAGAACAGGGAAAACACAAAAACAACATAAAACAACAAATAAACACAGATAAAAAGCACAAACTCACACACATCCAGGTCACCCAGGAGAAGACCCAGAGACCAGGGTCACCAAGGTCGCTCCAGCACTCCCCCGACCACCCGGAGAGGTTCCGATCTCGGCAGGCAGACATGCAGCGGAGCCAAAGCCACAAGCCCTCCCACCACACTTCCAGGCGCACCCTTCATATTAATCGTCTCCCCGGGCCAGGCGCCTGATGGACTATTATCTAGTCCAACTTGCGCCCGACCCCTTACTCCAAATGACCACATGTTCACTCAACTATTCACAAACATTCTCCATTCACTCCTGTCCACCACCACTTCCCCTGCCTGATCTATAGTCATGCCTCTATCATCCAAAGCCTTTCTTACACAGTCTCTCCATCTCAATGGGGGTCTTCCTGCCCTTCTATCTCCCCTTGTACCTGACTCACATATTCTCTTTGTAAGCCTTTCATCTCCCATTCGTTCAACATGACCATACCAGCTCAGCACTGATAACACTGATAACTTTATTTGTGAAGAATTATACAATTATTGACTAACAGTTTAGCCTCAATATATATATTAATTAGCAATTAAATATATGGAATAAATTACTCACCCACAATGCAAAGAAATATCACCTTGAAATTCCATTTGCCATTAGTTCCCACTAACTCTAGAAGGTCTTCAAAATGTTGTGAGTCTTTGTTTTGAGTGTTGACCATGGTCTCCACTTCTTGTTGCGTCACTGTGGTGTCATGGTGCTGTTGAGAATCTTCATCTTCTGCAGTTCCATCATTATCATCACTAGGTATATCTGAGAAGTCGCATTTCTTTCTCGTTAACTCCATTTTCTGAGTTCTGAAAAATATAATGACATTTATATTCAAATTCTATTATTACTTGCTACATGATCACACTTTTTAAATTATTAAATTAATGCAAAAACTGCATACTACTGCAGCGTCCCTCTAATATTTTAGAAATATTATAAATGTTACAAATGACTTTTGACAGTCACTGTTAACAAGGGGTTAGGTTTAGGAAGCCGTACAAAATTATGTACGATCCTATATTTATTATAAGGGTTAACTATTAACTCCAAGTAAGGAAGACTAAAGGTGTCTTTCTGTCCTTATGAGTTATATGTTATGTTGTAGTTATAGGTTGATTGAAGATAGTAGGTTGATCTCTCAGCTCTCTGCTCGTTGATAGATTGATAAGATAGATAGATTGTAGTAATAGTAATGCCGCCATCTCCAATTGCCATATCAATATTATATTGATAGTTATAGGTAAAAGGAAATTAAAGAGATGTGGTATCCAAACCAACTTTGATATTTATTCAAGTAACAACTGAAAGAGTGTACAGATGTATTAATAATAATATAAGACAGAGAATTCCCTATATTGATGAGGGCATCTCTAGGGCTAGACCTCCAGTTGTCTCTGAGGTCTGTATCTATCTGCTAATATATATGAACAATAATTTTGTATGTTGAGAGGAAATCTCTAAGGGCGTGTTGTCGTGCCCAAGGTTCGAGTCTATCTCAAGTCAAAACCTCTCCACACCTCTCACCTCTCCTACACATCTCCAATGCACACCTCCAACACGTGATCTTAACTTCCGATCCATGTGTACATTCGCTGGTGTTCAAAGATGCAAGAGTAAGCTAAAAGCGTGGTGTAAGAGTAGTCTTATGGCATTTAGAGATTTTGGGATTCTATGAGATTATGTTAGGAGTGAGAGGGAACTTTGGGTAAGAAACCCTCTTTCCCCTCCTTGGACCAGTAAACCGCAAACAAGGCCCCTCTGTCCAGCTAGGCCTATGTGTACTTATGCACACGTGAGCGTGTGTGTACAGTCATGTGCGTGTTAGCGCATTTGAAATGAGAGTGCCCTGGCGCACCCTTGAGCAGCCCTCAGCTAGGCAGTCATACCCGAGCCTCAGTCGACGATAGAGCTACGCATTACAGCTCCAGTCATAAGAGTGTATGTGTGTGTGTGTTGTAACTATTGTTGTAAGCAAGTAACAATAAGTACCATTAATAAACCTACGAACAGAGAGAGTATTGCGAGCTTAACTAATACCGATGTGTGTATATATGTAACATAGAAGTCTAAGAAACCGATCATTACAAATGGTGTCAGCAGGTGGGATACGAATTGCAAATCGTGCCTTGTTACACATCGGTAATTATACTGGTATAAACTATTCCCTCTATCAAGACTCAACAAGATATACCAGCCCGGACTACGCTACTATGTCCAATATCGACGCACGCACACACACACACCCTGGCATTGTAAAGGGAGCTGTACGCTAGGAGAATTCCGCCAACGTGACGACGGTGGAGAGAAGCCTGTAGCAGCATCTTCAAGGAATATTTGATCAACGTGGAGGAGAGAAGAACGACGGGAGCAGTATATACACAAATCAACACTGAATCAACGAGTTGGGAGCAGAATCAACGAGAAGTCAACACTGAATCAACGAGTTCCCGCGTAAATTCCTAACACGAACACGAGGGACGAAGGCGGGAACGTGAGGCGGCAGCGTTGGGTGCAGAGCCGTCTACTGGGAGCTTCCTACCAACGTGGTCGCACCATTGTGTAGCGCGGCTGGGGAGAGCGAGCGAGAGGATCAGCTGATGTGAAGGGTGCATGGACCTGTACCGAAACGACGCGGCCTGGGCGAGTGGACCTGGCGGCGAGAGGACCTTGGACGCTTAGTCAGCTGATGTGTGGAACGCGATCTTATGGAAGTATCGTAGAAATCCAATTTTAGTATATGTTTTGCCTGAGGTTAGTACACTAATAGTGAGATAAGAGGCTTATTTTATTCAATCTTGCATTAAGATTAAATTTAACCCTTCTTTGGCGGCGCCCGGCTATAGTCGAGTGAAATAAATGTGGCCTATGTGGCGGGGCCCGGCTATAGTCGCATGCAATTTTGAGCACGTAATGTGCTCTGAGAGAGAGCGGAGCGGTGGGAGGAGCGTAGGTTACCTCATGACCGCTCGCCACGGTGGCCGTGGAGCTACTGAGATGTACTCCGCCATACTCCACCCTCCCTCACTCGTTTCACACGTAATAATGTAAGGAAATGAACGTATTTTACCGATTTTGCCCTTCGGTTGCACGATCGTTGCAAGACAACCAGTGATCGTAGAAGCATGGTTCTGGTGTCATTGGAAAGCTCATTTAACGCCCTTTCAGGGACAGATACTTGTATTACACTCTGGCTCTTGTTTATGCATGAAAACGAGCACGGAAACAAGCTCGTTTACGGTAAAAAAAAAAACGCTGGGCGGCACAGTCAAATATACTCCACCACCCACTCTTTGAGTGTTAAATTTAATTTAGAGATACCTTTTGACTTAGCCTAATTCTTGTCAATTAACGATTTTGAAGTGTAACATTAATTGTTGAGTTGAAACATTGTCTTTAAAGTTAGGAAATAACTCCTATCTAACATTATTTTTTTAAGTCATCAAAATATAATAATTTCATATTTTGTCATTGACATTGCATTTTCTAGAATTCTGGGTGATTGTATCCGTTTTCTATACCTAATATAATTTTAAGGGTTGCTTATGTATTTTGATAATACGCCAGTGTTTGAAGTTTTGAATTGTATAATTATTGTGATTTAAGATTTTGATTGATTCATGTGATTAACATTGTAATATTGTTGTGAATTAAGGTGATATAGCATTTTTATCAGAGACAAACAGCGATTGGATTCAGTTTGATTATTGGTGATTTATGGTACAGTATTAATATATATATAACTGGGGATAGCAACTCATATATGACCCGATTTCTCAGGTTGAGACCTGGAGACCAACCCTGACAAGAGAGGACTTGTGCTTCCGGTAGACGGCTGAATCCTTGGACAGCCCTTCTCTGTCTGACAGAGGTTACATCGTCTCCTGCAAGGATTTAAACAGTGGAAATCCTAGTGAGTATAAGTTTGTTGTGTCCTTTCAAATGCGGAACATGTTTTCTTAGTGAATCATGCATGACTATTTTACTAGAAGTCATAAATTTTGTGAAGTCTTTCAAGACATCATGGCCGACTCGGTAATTAACCCGGGAACTGCCGGGAGACTCTTAAGAGTTCCCCCGGTGGACTGCGGGAAGACTCTTAAGAGTCAGGGGGAAAAAAATCCAATTAAAACACCCCCCAAATATATATATTTTTTTTTTTTTTTTTTGCCCCTGGGCCATGCCAAATATCACTCCTCCACCTCCCACTTTCCTCACCTCCTTCAGTTATCACCTATTTTCCCTGTTATTCCCTTATTCTGTGGTCTATTTTTGTGCTAACATTAGCGAGTTGCAAGCAGGGCATTGTCATCACTGTTACCAAGCGAGTGGAAGAGAGAGAGAGAGTATCGATCGACAGTCTCTCTCCAGACTTGGGAAAGAGTGGTGGGGAGGGAGGTTGCCTCAGCCATACATTATGTAACTCCCGGCCTGTATTGCCGATTTTGACTATCCAAACGCTGTTTCCACTTGTTTTATTGTTATAACAGGTTAATACCTTTATAATCAACCTATAATAGGCGCGTATGGATAAGTATTAATGCTATTTATGGTAAAATAACGATGTTAGCGATGGGAACAGCTCAAATACGTCAGCACAGGAGTGTGGTGTTTCATACCCCCCATGCGCACTTCTTAGGTTAATAGACCTACAGCTCCTTTAGTTGGAGACAATCAATCTCCAGCAGTAGCAGTCGAACCTGACAGGCCGACCGACCGTGCCGACGCGACAAATTGCACTCCTAACCCTGCTAATGGAAGGCCACAGGAGGTGCCGTGATATAATTCCCCTAGTATCACTTCTCCCCCAGAACATTTTGCCAATAATCCGACTTTTATGCGCATGATAGCGGAATGTGTTTCCCAATGCATGTCTCAAGCCAACACAAATGCCTCGGCGCCCTCAAATAATCAAGTGCCCGAAGGTGCCCATGTGCCCCAAAGTTCAGCTATCGGTGTAGCGGGGAAACTAGCACAGATTAAGCGGGAGGTTAATGAGGACCTTGAATCCTTCACAGCTAGGTTAGAGAGGGCTGCAGAGAATTTAGGCCCCATGTTAGTTGCCGACGGTTGGGCAGAAAACGGTACGAGGCTAATGGTCTCCCAACATTCACGTGACCTGCCCGCTGAACATCTTGCACCGCCTGAGTTGTGAGGCTCAGGGGCTCGGCACGACCAGTGGGGTATGAACCGAGCTGGTGCTGGAGCGCTGCACACTGCTGCTCAGGCAGGTGCTCTAGCGCTTCCACAGCCACCAGACTCGTGTCCCCCGCCCACTGCTCCGCCGAGACATGATAATCCCTACTCTCCTCCACCTGTGCCCTACTGCCCCCCTCTCCTTCTCCACCTTGGCCGCTGCAGACCAACGCAGGGACAGTAGGCTGCTCAGGTGGTTGCCTCAGAAAACTCCTCCAACAGGTTCACATGACATGTTTCCCCGCCCTCGTGTTTGATCTCGACAGCACCATTACCACACTTCTGAACTTCCGGATCCTCCAACTGCAGTTTACAAATATCTGAGGGAACCAACCTGTCTAGATGCTTCCGAAGCAACCCAAGTCCTCTCCCAATATCAAACTGAGCAACCCTTTTTTCTCTCCGTGTGTAACGTTGCTGCCTCAGAGTCTCTTCCTGCCCTACCTCCTCACTAGCTGTGACAGGTCCTGGGGCTTCTCTAGACTCCAACAATGGTGCCAATACTGAGTTGCCAAGAAGAGCCGCTGGTACTAAACTCTTCAAACTGTTACGAACATTAGCCATCTTCTTCCAACCGTTCCTCCGTTGATCAGAAGACTGAGGAATAGGCTGTGACACTTTGGATGCAAGAGATCTTGTAACAACGCACGCCATAGGTTGTACTTGACATTTCTCTACCCACTCCTGTTCCTCCCTACTCACGTCGGCCGGCTTCTCGGCAACGACTAAGGGTGAAACCTCAGAAGTAGGCACCGCAAAGTCGTTGCCGAGAAGGAGGTCGACGCCCCCAACAGGCAAGTTCTCCACAACACCCACATCCAACTCTCGTGTCACACCATCCACCTCCAGTTCCATCCTGACCAACGGGTATGATTTGACAGCATTGATACCCTGCACCACAACCACCCGTGCCACGTTTATTGGTCTACCAGTAAAGTTCTTCATTAAAGTCTGAGAGGCACCCGTGTCTCGCAACAGCTCAACTCCATGCTTCTTACCAGCCCACTTCACGCAGCCATGCCCTCGATGGTCACAAAAGACATCGCGGACAGGGTTCGAGCCTTCCGGATTCTTCTCCACTGGCTGTGTCCCAGCCTCTGACGTTATACCCCGTGCAAACTCAGACGACTTCGGGGACTCCCCAATGTTGCGAGCCAAAGACACGACTGCATTAGGTAGCATGCTTGGACAGGCTCTTGCAAAATGGCCCTTCTCATGACAATGAAAACACTCTAACTCCCCCTTGGGCTTCCCTTGAGGTGGGGAAGGGCCCTGACCCTTCTTAAACGGGACGGTATTAGATTTATGGTCAGACTTAGTATCGTTGCTCTTGTTGTAATGGTTATATGGTGTATCACTGACTCGGGGGGGTGGAGTGTTGCGCCCCTTGTTACCTGCATCGTTCCGTTGTGCAGACCCGCACCCACGAATCAGTGACATCCGAAGGTCAGCCATCTCAGCTGCCTCCTGAAGAGTTCTTGGGTTTTTCTCTTTAAGATTCAACGTCAGATCGCTGCCCGTACACTTAAAAAATTGTTCTAGAAGCATCAGCTGTTTCAACTCCTCAAACGTCGATGCCTTCTCAGAACGCAGCCAGTTTCTAAATGCATCGGACAGATCCCGGGCATGCTCAAGAAAGGTGCACTCACGACCCTTCGTTACACCCCGGAACTTCAATCTGTACGTCTCTGGTTGTAACTCATATGCCCACAGGACAGCCTCCTTCAATACCTCGTAATCGATGCACGACTCCAAGGGCAACGCATCATATGCCTTGAGTCCTTTGCCAACCAATCTAGAGGAAACAAGGGCTGCCCACTTAACCTCGGGCCATTGGTGCTCCGGCACTTCTTCTCGAAACGCATAAAAAATTCAGTGACACACGACTCATTAAATACAGGGACCAACTTGAGCAGGTGCGATAACGACTGATCAACACCTCGATTCCCAGAACCGAGACGCTGCCCTGTCGACTCCACCCGAGACTTCTCAAGATCTATGTCTGCACAGTACTTAGACTTTCTCTCCTCAGACTGAATCTCAGCCTCACGTACGGCCCTTCTCTCCTCAGTCTCATATCTGGCCCTTCTCTCCTCAGCCTGAATCTTAGCCATCTCAAACTGTTGTTGCTGCTGCTCAGATTCCCGCTGTTGCTTAGCCATCTCAAGCTGGAAGAGCATCTCTGCCGTCAAACCTTGAGGAGGAGGAGATGCAACAATTGGAGACTCACCCAAGTGCAAACCACGCTGCCAGTGACTATCGGCCTGCAGGAACGTACCCGGCTCCGGAGCCCGAGGGGCGCCATGGTAGGAGTCGAGTGGAATGGGGGCTGGGCCGAAGGTGCCCCAGCTCCCGCTTCACCCGAAGCCCCACGCACCCCGCCGAGCACACAGGCCACCAGGTCACCTCTCGACATGCTGCTAATGCCCACATGCCCCATGACCGTGGCCAAACACTGGAGACCATACCGATCAATCCCCGACACCCGGTCAGCAGTAATAGGTATCTCCATAAACTTCCTTGCATCCTCCTCACTAGCTATAACTCTAATGTCATCTAACAAAGCCCGCTGCTGCACCTCAGTTTCTGTTTCCCATACTGTGTCCTCACTGTACACTGATCCGTCGTCCGACATAGTGTCCACCGAAAATTCTCAACGTTAATAAAAAAAAAATAAGTACCTAAACTCTTATGCAGCACTATTCACTCAAAAATACAAGATGCTCGAAGACTCTTAAGTGTTATACTACTTGCCAAAAAAAATCCACGTGTCCACTATATTCCCTTAAACAAAAACAAATGACCACAACACTCCTGCAATATTTCTCTAAGTTCACAAAATCCTAAGCAAGGTCGCCATTTGTTACGACCGGGGCTCGTATAAAACAAGGGCTCTTAATCATTGGACTAGGAAAGCACACAGCCACAACGGTAACACTAGATCCAACCCCTGAACTTATAATGCCGGCGCACAAAAACACCTATACCTTACAGAGTTAAATCTGCGATAACGGGGTATCCTATAACTCAGTATAAGTGCACTACTACTACAGGCTGACGATCTCTGATACAGCCTGATCACAACAACATACAATTACGGTAATAAGGTATACTAGGAAAAGATAGAGATCTTAATTAAATCACTCCAATGATTTAATGCAAACTAGAAGAAAGTATATTTAAAGTTACTCTAAACAATAATGAACTGTCACTCCTATACTAAAGAAAGTGAACGAAAGTCCCAAAGCATCGAGCAGGAATCTTCTGAAGAAAGTCTGATGCTAGGTTAAGATGATCGTATCGGATTTTGAACTGTAGTATAAAGCAGGAACAGGATATGACAATTGTAAGGACATAATTATAGGGTTAACTGGCACAGGAATAATAACTGTGCAATAGTAGGAACTCAAACAACAAAAGAAGTACTTCCTCATCAACGAAACAGCCTACTAGGGTAGTGCAACTCAACAACAACCTAGACTAATAAATGCCGTGAATAATAATGCATACATAACAGAAAGAGTTTATAATCTAAATCTGGTGTCTGCTAGGCGAATAAAGTCTAGCTGGGATGTAGTAGGCTAGGAAACAATGGCTGAGCAAGCGGCTCGTAGCCTAGCGAAGTCCTTAAGGCTGTGCGGCCAAATTACGTTAATTGACAGGGTGCTCTCTTGAGAGATCCAGATCGCTAGTATCTGGTTCTCTCCTGGAGACCCTCTCAAAGTCAAAGCAAACGAGTTAGCACAGTGTTGGGTGGCAGAGGCAAAAGCCCTCACTCGCAACACAGTGCTAAACTCACAAGGTACACAGTCAGAAAGACCACCTAGGCTTCCCACGTCTCCGTTGCGATTGTACAGGTTCAACAAAACCTAGTACACATCGGAAATCACAACACCAGTAGCCTTATCCCAGTCTAGCATTAAATCCCCCAGCAGACCACCACGATACAGGAAGGGAGACACCGTGAGTGTGTCAAACCTCTACAGACAAAAATGGCAACCCCTCCAAAATGCCTAACTAAACATGTGTTATCTGAGAGCTTCAGCATATAATACGATGGCCGATATATGAAATCGTGCAGAACCAAAGGGAAGTTATGATATTAAATAGAGTAGAAGAATGAGAGAGAGAAAGTGCTCTATTGGTAGAAGTCGGGAGACAGGGGGGCAAGGGACATGTGAAGGGAATGCTAGTCAGGAAAGCTCTGAGGAGAATAGCTCCTCTGGACCCCTCTAGGATGCCACACAAAGGCACGGTGGTCAGCCAATCACAGGCCGCTACGTCACCCGGCAGCAGGCCTGCAGAAGGCGCCAGGACTGCAGAAGGCGCCAGGAACCACCAGCCAATCAAAACCGAGAGAAAAGACCACGCGGGCGAGCAACTCCTCCGGGAGGGAGGAGGAGGAAAAGCAACACTCACCTCCCCCACCCTGCTCGCTCGCTCTCTCTCTCTCCTTCACTACAATGCATCTTATGTTCAACTCATGATATAAAATACAATGCATTGTCACAGGCGAAAACAAAGACCACTTCTACCCTGCCTGTGACATGACGATTCACAAGAAAGAAAGTACAACATTGTAGACAGACTGTAGCCCATTTCACTGCCCTGGCGAGTGCTAGTGGCTACCGGGAGGCGATTCTGCCAACGCTGGCAGGCGTCACAGTGGTGCAATGCATAAGTGTGTTGATTTTCGGTGTGAGCATCCTAGGTTCGAATCCCCGGACTGCCACATGTGTTTGTTAATTTCATTAATCGAGTTTAGGAGTAAAGTTGGTTAGTGGAGAGAGCATAATAATTCATTCAGGTTCAGTAGGGAGTTTATCGAGAGGCTTTCCCTAGGGTTAAGTGCCCCATTAATTACTATTTCCTTTCACCTATGCATAGCCTACGATAGTGCAGTTGGGATATTGTACATGCTAAAATTGGTATGCAGGATTCGAAACTGCAAAATAAATCGTAGGCTTGTGCAGTATTCTTTAACTGTCTTCGTGGTGCAATGCATAAGTGTGTTGATTTTCGGTGTGAGCATCCTAGGTTCGAATCCCCGGACTGTCACATGTGTTTGTTAATTTCATTAATCGAGTTTAGGAGTAAAGTTGGTTAGTGGAGAGAGCATAATAATTCATTCAGGTTCAGTAGTAGTTTATCGAGAGGCCTTCCCTAGGGTTAAGTGCCCCATTAATTACTATTTCCTTTCACCTATGCATAGCCTCCGATAGTGCAGTTGGGATATTGTACATGCTAAGATTGGTAGGCAGGATTCGAAACTGCATAATAAATCGTAGGCTTGTGCAGTATTCTTTAACCCGGGAACTGCGGGGAGACTCTTAAGAGTTCCCCCGGCAGACTGCGGGGAGACTCTTAAGAGTAAGTAAAACAAAAAATCAACTTTTGACATCGATTTTTTTTTTTTTTTTTTTTTTTTTTTTTTTTTTTGTCCCCTGGGCCATGCAAAATCTCAGTCCTCTACCTCCCCTCCTATCCCACTTTCCTCCTCTCCTTCAGTTATCACCTATTTTCCCTGTTATTCCCTTATTCTGAGGTATATTTTCGTGCTAACATTAGCGAGTTGCAAGCAGGGTGTTGTCATCACTGATGGCAAGCGAGTGCAAGAGAGAGAGAGAGAGAGTATCGATCGACTGTGTCTCAGTGGCCTTGGGGGAAATTGGCGGGAAAGCAGGTTGCCTCACCCATACATTATACAAGTCGCGGGCTATATCTCCGATTTTGACCATCCAAACGCTGTTTTCACTCGTTTTATTGTTGTTTCAGGTTAATACCTTTATAATCAACCCATAATAGGCGCATATGGATAAGTATTAATGCTATTAATGGTACAATGAATATTTTAGTGACGGAAACACCTCAAATACGTCAGCACAGGGGGACGTTTCCAATTCCCCCATGCGCACTTGTTAGGTTAACTGTCTTTGTGGTGCAATGCATAAGTGTGTTGATTTTCGGTGTGAGCATCCTAGGTTCAAATCCCCGGACTGCCACATGTGTTTGTTAATTTCATTAATCGAGTTTAGGAGTAAAGTTGGTTAGTGGAGAGAGCATAATAATTCATTCAGGTTCAGTAGTAGTTTATCGAGAGGCCTTCCCTAGGGTTAAGTGCCCCATTAATTACTATTTCCTTTCACCTATGCATAACCTCCGATAGTGCAGTTTTTTTTTTTTTTTTTTTTTTTTTCTATATTCCAACTACTCCCTCTCGGGCATAGGCTGAGAGCCTGTACATTTCACCGCTCAACACGGTGAAGCCCGTGAGGTCTTGTTCCAGTCTGGGGAGTGAGACATGTGAAGCATCCATCATGGCTCGAAGCAGCTCCATCTCTGAAGCGGCCGGTTGCTTCGCTCAAGTGCTTCACCGTCTCACCCTCCAGACTCAGACCCTCACTCTCAGAACGCCACCTATTGAGCAGTGAACTCACTAGGCATTGTCCCCCTGTAACATATTTTGAATATGGGAATATTCATTCAGTGTTATTTAATCAGGGAACAATGAGGGTATTTTTTTGGCATTTCGGTGGGCTTTGTGGTAATGCACTGATACTAGGTACAGCACAAATTCAATCCCAATAATATCTTCCCATTGACATATCGGGATTTGAACCCGGGTCCATTGGATTACCAATCCAGTGGCATGACCACTCCACCACAAGGTAGTTGGGATATTGTACATGCTAAGATTGGTATGCAGGATTCGAAACTGCATAATAAATCGTAGGCTTGTGCAGTATTCTTTAACTGTCTTCGTGGTGCAATGCATAAGTGTGTTGATTTTCGGTGTGAGCATCCTAGGTTCGAATCCCCGGACTGCCACATGTGTTTGTTAATTTCATTAACCTCTGAAGTGCTGACGTATTTGAGGTTTTTCGTCACTAAAATATTCATTGTACCATTAATAGCATTAATAATTATCCATATGCGCCTATTATGGGTTGATTATAAAGGTATTAACCTGAAACAACAATAAAACGAGTGAAAACAGCGTTTGGATGGTCAAAATCGGAGATATAGCCCGCGAGTTGTATAATGTATGGGTGAGGCAAGCTACCTTCCCGACAATTTTCCCCAAGGCCACTGCGACACAGTCGATCGATACTCTCTCTCTCTCTCTCTTGCACTCGATGGCCATCAGTGATGACAACACCCTGCTTGCAACTCGCTAATGTTAGCACGAAAATATACCTCAGAATAAGGGAATAATAGGGAAAATAGGTGATAACTGAGGAATAGGAGGAAAGTGGGGAAGGAGGGGAGGTAGAGGACTGAGATTTTGCATGGCCCAGGGGCCAAACAAAAATAAAAAAATAAAAAAATAAAAATAAATTTTTTTTTTTTCGATGTAAAAAGTTGATTTTTAGTTTTACTTACTCCAGAGAGTCTTCCCGCAGCTCCCGGGTTAATCGAGTTTAGGAGTAAAGTTGGTTAGTGGAGAGAGCATAATAATTCATTCAGGTTCAGTAGTAGTTTATCGAGAGGCCTTCCCTAGGGTTAAGTGCCCCATTAATTACTATTTCCTTTCTCCTATGCATAGCCTACGATAGTGCAGTTGGGATATTGTACATGCTAAGATTGGTATGCAGGATTCGAAACTGCATAATAAATCGTAGGCTTGTGCAGTATTCTTTAACTGTCTTCGTGGTGCAATGCATAAGTGTGTTGATTTTCGGTGTGAATATCCTAGGTTCGAATCCCCGGACTGCCACATGTGTTTGTTAATTTCATTAATCGAGTTTAGGAGTAAAGTTGGTTAGTGGAGAGAGCATAATAATTCATTCAGGTTCAGTAGTAGTTTATCGAGAGGCCTTCCCTAGGGTTAAGTGCCCCATTAATTACTATTTCCTTTCACCTATGCATAGCCTCCGATAGTGCAGTTGGGATATTGTACATGCTAAGATTGGTATGCAGGATTCGAAACTGCATAATAAATCGTAGGCTTGTGCAGTATTTTTTAATTGTCTTCGTGGTGCAATGCATAAGTGTGTTGATTTTCGGTGTGAGCATCCTAGGTTCGAATCCCCGGACTGCCACATGTGTTTGTTAATTTCATTAATCGAGTTTAGGAGTAAAGTTGGTTAGTGGAGAGAGCATAATAATTCATTCAGGTTCAGTAGTAGTTTATCGAGAGGCCTTCCCTAGGGTTAAGTGCCCCCATTAATTACTATTTCCTTTCACCTATGCATAACGTCCGATAGTGCAGTTGGGATATTGTACATGCTAAGATTGGTATGCAGGATTCGAAACTGCATAATAAATCGTAGGCTTGCGCAGTATTCTTTAACTGTCTTCGTGGTGCAATGCATAAGTGTGTTGATTTTCGGTGTGAGCATCCTAGGTTCGAATCCCCGGACTGCCACATGTGTTTGTTAATTTCATTAATCGAGTTTAGGAGTAAAGTTGGTTAGTGGAGAGAGCATAATAATTCATTCAGGTTCAGTAGTAGTTTATCGAGAGGCCTTCCCTAGGGTTAACCTCTGAAGTGCGCATGGGGGTAATTGAAAACGTCCCCCTGCGCTGACGTATTTGAGGTGTTTCCGTCACTAAAATATTCATTGTACCATTAATAGCATTAATAATTATCCATATGTGCCTATTATGGGTTGATTATAAAGGTATTAACCTGAAACAACAATAAAACGAGTGAAAACAGCGTTTGGATGGTCAAAATCGGAGATATAGCCCGCGAGTTGTATAATGTATGGGCGAGGCAAACTGCTATCCCGCCAATTTCCCCCAAGGCCACTGAGACACAGTCGATCGATACTCTCTCTCTCTCTCTTGCACTCGCTTGCTATCAGTGATGACAACACCCTGCTTGCAACTCGCTAATGTTAGCACGAAAATATACCTCAGAATAAGGGAATAATAGGGAAAATAGGTGATAACTGAAGGAGAGGAGGAAAGTGGGGAAGGAGGGGAGGTAGAGGACTGAGATTTTGCATGGCCCAGGGGCCAAAAAAAAAAAAAAAAAATAAAAAAAAAAAAAAAAAAAAAAAAAAAATTTGATGTCAAAAGTTGATTTTTTATTTTACTTACTCACAAGAGTCTTCCCGCAGTCCGCCGGGGGAACTCTTAAGAGTCTCCCCGCAGCTCCCGGGTTAAGTGCCCCATTAATTACTATTTCCTTTCACCTATGCATAGCCTCCGATAGTGCAGTTGGGATATTGTACATGCTAAGATTGGTATGCAGAATTCGAAACTGCATAATAAATCGTAGGTTTGTGCAGTATTCTTTAACTGTCTTCGTGGTGCAATGCATAAGTGTGTTGATTTTCGGTGTGAGCATCCTAGGTTCGAATCCCCGGACTGCCACATGTGTTTGTTAATTTCATTAATCGAGTTTAGGAGTAAAGTTGGTTAGTGGAGAGAGCATAATAATTCATTCAGGTTCAGTAGTAGTTTATCGAGAGGCCTTCCCTAGGGTTAAGTGCCCCATTAATTACTATTTCCTTTCTCCTATGCATAGGCTCCGATAGTGCAGTTGGGATATTGTACATGCTAAGATTGGTATGCAGGATTCGAAACTGCATAATAAATCGTAGGCTTGTGCAGAATTCTTTAACGGTCTTCGTGGTGCAATGCATAAGTGTGTTGATTTTCGGTGTGAGCATCCTAGGTTCGAATCCCCGGACTGCCACATGTGTTTGTTAATTTCATTAATCGAGTTTAGGAGTAAAGTTGGTTAGTGGAGAGAGCATAATAATTAGGGTAGCTAGGAAGTCTGTTAAATAAAATATACGAACTTCTAAATGACTGTCGAATTATCCCCCGTAGTAGTAGCATAAAAGATTTAGAATTAAATACTACATTTTGGTGGCAAGCGGTGGGATTTAACAAATAATTTGGATTGAGTATAATTATCTAACAGAACAGGAAGGATGACGGGCATGTTACCATTCAGATTATGGGAAGAGGGGAAGGAAGAAATCGAGCTTTGGATTGAGCAGTTAGAATGTCAGTTCACATTACTTGACGTAGGGGAAAATGGGAAGAAAATCGCCTATGGAAAGGCACACTTAGGTAAGGCCCTGAATGATGTGAGAGTACGTGGGCTGAAGTCAAGAGCGCCTTAATCGAAGAATTTGGCCGAGAGACTTCCACCAGAAAAGCCAGAGACAAACTGAAGAGTTTGAAACTTGATGGCCAAAATGTGAGAGCCCTGAGGAGGAAAATCACTAAGAATGTGAAACTAGCGTATCCCCATATGAACCAAGAGAGCCAGGAAACTGAGATCAGGGAGATCATGATCCAAGCCTGCCCAGTGTTATACTTACATTATGGAGAGGTCGTGTCAGTTACTCATATTCGTCATACCAAACGATATGAGGGTAATCTTCCCTCAGAAACGAGCGAGTGGAGTAGCGAGGAAGGGAGCGAAGAGGAAATGGAATCCAGGGTCGACGACCATGATACTTCCTCGGCTCGACCCAACATTAGAGGTCCTAATCCGACTCGAGACTACCTAGAAGACTCTCCACTTTGGTGGTCACTTAGTCAAAAGAATCGAGAGGGTCTTCCTGAGGTTGAGTCAGAAGGAGAACTAGGAAGCGAAGAGATCGTATCTAGTGATGAAGACGATTTTTATGAGCTTACTGAGGAGGAAAAGTCTACGGTCGCAGACAGCGAAGTTTCAGTTTCCCCGAGAGATTTAAACAGGACTTTAAGTAGTGAGGAAGAGTGTCCTCGAGACGAGATAGAACCACGAGGCATATCTTTTGACAGTAACCGGATAAACGGTTCTCCCATAGCTAAAGTGAAAAAATCCAAAGAAACTCCTTTGCTTAACGTTCCGGAGAAGACTCCCGCGAGGGCAACCAAGTTTACGGGTCCCACCGAAACTCTCACTCGTAGTGGTAGGATTATCCGCTCACCAATCATGTACCCGGACGAGTCTATAAATAGGACCCCCGGGGCACGTGCCTGTCAGTTGGAAGGCACCATGCCTCTACGCTTTGACCCTCAGTACCGACTCCGTCGACTGGTAGCAATAGTCGACGGGCAAGGGCAAAGAATTAATACCACTCGAGCTCTCAAGCAGTTTCTCCACCAGCCAGGGGAGGTTTTAATAGCCAAACCTATTGTGGGAAATCAGAATCCTGCACTCCAGTTACATAAATGTCTCTGTGAGCATAGTGGACTGGTGGAGCGACAGCCGGAGGGCATAACTTTTAGGGGAACAGTATTGCGGCGATCAGGAGCTCGCCTAAATTCAGTAGGGGGTGATAAAGTAGAAACGCCCTCCGCCAATCCCCGCGCTCCCTTTTGCTTACTTGCAAAGCCAGCTGATTTTGACAGCTCACGGCTGCAACGTGCCAGGCCCTGCCCACCAGCCAATCAGCGGCCTCCATTATCGGAGTGCGAAGCTGGACTTCCTACTCCGCCTCAGAAGTCACTCTCCTTCTTTGCTCGAAGAACTCCTTCTGATTATCCTTTGAGTAATACCTCGGTGCCAGCCCTGTACTCCCGTAAGCCACCAAAAAAGGGTTATAATCAACTTCCTGGAACTTATTATGAAGAGAAGAGAGAGGAGATGAAGGAAGCAAAAAGTCAGTGCGAACTTACAGCCGGGCAAAGCCACCAGCCAATCAGAGCGCACGAGAGCGTGAGGCCAGAGTATAAAGGCAGCCGCGCGCGGATTCCAGGGGTCACTCACCCCTCAGAGCTCACCGGGTCCACACACTGAAACCTACTTGCTCTCCCTCTCGCCCGGGCACGAAGGAACACCAAGAACCATTTTTCCAGCTACCTTGCCCTCACCTAAATACAGTTCCAGACACACACACACCTGATCCAGCATACCATAATACATTTTAAACCCTTCCAGCCCGGGTGTCATTTTAAAATGACACCAAAACAAAAGGGCCAGAACCCGGGTGTCATTTTAAAATCCTTGTGCTTGAAAGCGTGCTTCAAAATTTGCGCGGCCAATTTTGGCATGGTAGGAGCGACCGCAGCGCCACCAAGCCTCAACTACTAGTGTTATCAGTTCGTACGTGGCCGCCATAGCGAGTAAGACTGAAAAAATGTTTTCCGACATGTCCGATTCGTTGCAACCTCCCGCGGGCCCCAGTGCTACCCCACTCTCAACTTCAATGCCTGTTGCAACCGAGAAGAGAGCTCAACAAAAGAAAGTTAAGCGTTTGTTGAGTGATAGCGCTATACAGCGACAACTTTTTGAAAGTGATGAAGAGAGCAGTGGCGAAAGCTTGGTGGACAAGGTTCAATTTATAAGTGAAAGTGAAGACGATTTTGTGGGCTTTGGAGACGACGATAATGTTGATTTATTTGAGGGGGGAGACAGAAGTGATGATCCTGATGTGGAAGTGTTTCAGGAAGGTGCCATTGAGCTTCCCAGTGTGCTAGAACCTAGGCCTACCCCCTCGCCATCTTTGCTAGGTCAGCCTAGGCCTAGCCCTAGCCCTACCCCAGGACCTTCCCCTTTGCCTGCCCATACGCCCTTGAAAGTGGGCAAATATTTCTACAAACAATCATTGATCAAAAGTGCAGCTAAAAAAGCACGCAGGGCAGCCGCAGAAAAGCATAGGGAAGCTGAAGATAGCGATAATGACGCCGACCCTGGCCTAGCAACCACCCGCATTCCATTGTCCCGACGCCTTGACACGGGATGCCGCGTGGGTCACCCACAGCCCTTGCCTTCATCTCTCGTTCAGGATGACCAAAGGGCCTCTTCAAGTGGTATTGGTGATGTGCCCCAGGCCTCAACACACCGCAGAGCATTATTTGCTGCTGAAAAGCCCTCGGCTCGCCACAAAAGGAGCCCAACTCCCGAGGCCTCGGCTCCCATTCTTGAAGCTCCCGCAGCCTCCCGCGCCCCACACCGCCGACGCCCGGTCACTTCTTCACCAGAATTGTCTCCTGAGGAGGATGCTGACGACCCCAACATTGCCCCAGATGACCTGACGTCGCCTGAGGAGGAAGAGGAAGAGGAACAGGAAGAGGATGTGCCGACAAATCGAGGGAGAGGGCGAGGTCGTGGACGTGGTCAGCCTGCCGATGCCACTGCCCCTGGGCCTGGGCCTGGGCATGGGCGTGTAGGGCGTCCGCGTGGCCAAGGGCGTGTGCCAGGGCGTCCAGGGCGTGTGCCTGCTGCAGCACGACCTCGAGCATCAGCATCCGACCTGTTTGTGTTTACAGATGGAGCTGATTTTGAGCCAGATTGTCCTGCCTTTGACGAGGTACATAATTGGGTTCTGGGGTGTCACCAGCATATCCCTGTGGCCCAGATGCTACCCCCAGTGAACTTTTCTGTGGCTTCTATGACAATGAAGTCATGGAATACCTCGTCAAAGAGACAAATCACCACCATGCTATCTGTGCCAACTTTCTTGGGAGGAAGACCAGTGCCAAGATGGTGGCATGGAGAGCTCTCACTGTGGCAGAACTATATGTGTTCTTGGCACTCACAATGCTGATGACTCATATAAGGAAGCACGTTCTGGCTGACTACTGGATCACTGGCGACATCATAACGACTCCATCATTTGGCAAATACATGTCCAGGGACAGGTACTTCGACATCCTCTCCTATCTCCACCTGACAAACAACATGGCAGTCCACCTTCCCGACTCATTATGGAAGATCAGGAAGCTGTATGACATGATACGTCATCGGTTCACCACATACCTGATTCCTTTCCAGAAGATGTGCCTCGACGAGTCTCTGGTCCTGTTCCGTGGTAGGCTGCACTTCCGACAGTATATCCCGTCCAAGAGACACCGCTTCGGCATCAAGCTCTTCGTCCTCTGCGACTGCTTGACGGGGTATGTGCTGGACTTTATAGTCTACAGCGGCAAGGCTGGAGAAGTTGTGACTGACCCTCTCATTGGTTTTGGTGGCGCTGTAGTGAAGAAGATGATGGAGAGGCACTTCAATAATAACCACATCCTCTACACAGATAATTATTACACGTCGCCTCTCCTGACCAAGTACCTCTATGACCGCAAGACCGGAACTGTCGGCACAGACCTAGAAGGGTCACTAGATCTGTTGTTGCTTGATTTCCTTTGTACTCCTTTGTACAGTCAAGGGCCATAGGAAGGGCATGCCAGGCTACCCAACCAAGACGAAGAAGGCGGACATCTTCCACAAGAAGAGTGGCCCCATCCTCTCCATCCACTGGCATGACCAGCGCAAGGTCAACCTCCTCACCACATGCCACAAGGCCCAGATGGTCGCCACAGGGAAGGTGGACCGAACAACCAAGAACCCCGTCCAAAAACCAGCTGCTGTCCTGGATTATAACATCAACAAGCGCCTCGTTGACAAGTCCGACATGCAGATGGGCTTCATCGACTGCCTGCGAACATCTTGCAGGTGGTACAAGAAGTTTATCCTGCATACGGTAGATATGTCGATCCTTAATGCCTACAACATCTACCGTCTGAGGACTCCAGGAGCCAAGAAGTACAAGTCCCTGCGGAAGTTCCACAAGCAGGTGCTACTTGAGCTCCTGACTAAACATGCGGGTACACCAGGAAGGCCAATACAAGGACCAGGCCAGCTTGACAGAACGGGGTGTGCTGAATTCTTCAGGAAGCACCAGCTCAGCGCCCTTCCTTTCAAAGCACCAGGTAGTAACGCTAGGAGTCAGAAGAGGTGCCATGTGTGCAGCCACACAACTCGCAGACCCCGCAAACCCACAAAAACCACTTGAGAATGCCTCAAGTGTCAAGTTGGACTGTGTGCTGGCACCTGCTTCAACGACTTCCACACTCTAACAAACTTTTGAAGTGGAAGTGACAACAGTGAAAGTGACACTCAAATGTAGGCTAAGAATAATAATATAACTAAGTATAAGTGAAAAGGACACATAAGTAATAATAAGTGCCTTCAATAACAATATGAACAAGTGAAAGTGACACTAAAATATATATTTCTAACAATAAATAAGTGAAAATGACACTCAATAAGCCTAGGCCAGTCAGAGTGACAGTATAATAATAATAAAACTAAGTATAAGTGAAAGAGACACACACAAGTAATAATAAGTGCCTTCATAACAATATGAATAAGTGACAGTGACACTATATATATTATTAGCTTACCTAACAATACATAAAAGGGGAAATGACACTACCAATTATCAAAGTCCAGTGAAAGTGACACTAATAATCATAATAATAATAATAAAACGAAGTAATAAGTGACAGAGACACAAATAAGTTCATATAAATAACTTTATTGAGTGAAAATAACATAATAACTATAATAAATGACAGAATAACCAATAAAACACTATCAAATCGCTTCCCGGCATAATTGCGGGTGGAGCGACGAGTGCAACTGGGCGTCGTAGCCAGGGCCGCGGTTGAGTGTTCGGACACGCCGAGGTAAATACGCGGCAAAAGTTACCTCCACTTCCATCACCATCACTCCGGTACCAGTTGAGCTAGAGAGCTCTACTCAATGCCATTCTACGCAGGAAGGTAAGGCGCTCATTCCTATATATGTTTGATTAATGTAGGTAATATATTAAGCGAGATTAGCCTTAGTTTACTTTTGTTGATATTCGACCAGATCGCCCGGATACGAGCTCCGTCATTAGGAGAGCCTGCCCGGGCCAGGAGGGTTAAGGACCAATATTGGGCCTGCATATTATAAGTACAAAGGAGTACAAAGGAAATCAAGCAACAACAGGTCTAGTGACCCTTCTAGGCTGCTTGTCCTCCAAAACACTGAGGATCAAGTGTCCAAACAGTGGTTTAGAGTGGGTAAGGGAACATTTGAAAGGGAACTACTGCCCTGGAACTAATGTCCGTGACAGGATTAGGAAGTTAGTAGGGGACAGATGGGTTAGTAACTGAGGGGGTGATAAAATAAAGTTATTCATTTACAAACGCAGTCAGTCGCGGGTTTGATGCGAGATATTTGTCTAAGCGGAGTTTAAATTAATCAACGGTGCTGCAGTCTATAACGTCTCGGGGAAGCCCATTCCACAAGTTGACAACTCGATTGAAGAAGAAATTCTTAGATTCGTGTGAGTTAAAAGATTTACCAATAATTTTGCAACCGTTTCCCCGCATGTAATTAGATTGGTCGATAGTGAAGTACTTACTACAGTTCATATTGTCGATGCCTTTGATGATTTTGAACACTTGAATTAAGTCGCCTCTTAATCTGCGCTGGGTTAAAGGAAATAGATTTCATTCTCTAAGACGCTCTTCGTATGGTTTGTTCTTTAGGCTAGGTATCATTTTGGTAACTCTACGTTGAACTCGTTCTAGCTTGTTTATATCTTTTTGGTAATAAGGGCACCAGGATTGAACGCAGTATTCCAGAAGAGGGCGGACTAAGGAATTGTAAAGGGTTAGGATAACTTCTTTGGATTTATGCTCAAATGACCCTGCCTATAAAGCCAATTATTTTGTTTGCCTTCTTAACCTAACAAGTGCGCATGGGGGTAATTGGAAACGTCCCCCTGTGCTGACGTATTTGAGGTGTTTCCGTCACTAAAATATTCATTGTACCATTAATAGCATTAATACTTATCCATATGCACCTATTATGGGTTGATTATAAAGGTATGTATTAACCTGAAACAACAATAAAACGAGTGAAAACAGCGTTTGGATGGTCAAAATCGGAGATATAGCCCGCGAGTTGTATAATGTATGGGTGAGGCAACCTGCTGCCCAGGTTGTCCCCCAAGGCCACTGAGACACAGTCGATCGATACTCTCTCTCTCTCTTGCACTCGCTTGCCATCAGTGATGACAACACGCTGCTTGCAACTCGCTAATGTTAGCACGAAAATATACCTCAGAATAAGGGGAATAACAGGGAAAATAGGTGATAACTGAAGGAGAGGAGGAAAGTGGGGAAGGAGGGGAGGTAGAGGACTGAGATTTTGCATGGCCCAGGGGCCAAAAAAAAAAAATAAAAATAATTTTTTTTTTTTTTTTTTTTTTTTTTTCGATGTCAAAAGTTGATTTTTTGTTTTACTTACTCTCAAGAGTCTCCCCGCAGTTCCCGGGTTAAGCAAAGTAAAAAGACCCTGGAGTTACATGTTGCAAATCAAAGTAAAACAAACTTGAAAGAATTCTATAGTTATATCAGAAAGAAAAAAAGTAGTTACTTCAACTGTTGGACCTTTAGTCGATGAAAATGGAGAATACACCAAAGACAAAGTACAAATGAGTAATGCCCTCAATACCTTCTTTGCATCAGTTTTTACAACCGAAGACCTCGGTGATATCCCTACACCATCGCCGATTCAGATTGATAATTCAGATGTTCTAAGCAATATCACCGTTACAGAGAGAGAAGTATTGAACTGTTTAGATAAACTCGAGGTATATAAAAACGCCTGGAACTGATACAATCTCGCCTAGAGTTCTAAAGGAAGCTAAGGATGAGCTCTCCAAACCACTGACATTGCTATTCAATGAATCCTTGCAGTCTGGGACTATGCCTGATCAGTGGAAGCTAGCGAACGTAACACAGATATTCAAAAAAGGCAGCGAATCCCTACCCACTAACTATCGTCCGATTAGCTTAACCTCAATTGTATGTAAAATGCTAGAAACGGTCATAAGAGACACTCATAAATCACTTAGAGGCAAATAACTTAACACCTTACGAGCGGCCTAGGCGGTTTATTTATATGTACCGGCCAGCGGGGTGTTTTTACCCAAAATAGGGCTGTTTACGTGATCATTTTCATGCCTAAATAAGACCCAGAGCGTAAAACTAGTATCTATCCCTGAAAGGGCATAAACAGGGCTTTCCAATGACACCATAACGATCCTTTTATGATGGCTAGTTTTCTTGCAACAACCGTGCAACGCGAGTGCAAAAAGCATGTAATTCGGCACTTTCCCCATACAATTCCGTATATAGCGAGTGAGAGAGGGAGGGAGGAGGTGGGATTCGTGTCAGTAGGTTCGCCGCGGTGGTCTGGAGCAGTCATACGCTCGCTACTCTCCTGCCACCACTTGTCTCTCTCTCTCAGCAACATTACGTGCTGAAATTGCCACACGACCTATGTCTAGCGCCGCCAGATAGTCCAGATTTATTATACTAGACTTATGTTGCGCCCCGACAGTTATGGGTTAAAGATACTCAACACGGCTTTCGTAAAAAACGTTCCTGTTTAACAAACCTCTTAGACTTCTTCCACAATATCCTCAACCTCTACGATGAAAGTAAAGCTGTAGATATTATATACCTTGATTTTCAAAAGGCCTTTGACAAAGTTCCCCACAAACGTTTACTGCTAAAACTAAAAGCGCATGGAATACAAGACGGTGTGTTGAAATGGATAGAAAATTGGCTCAGCGACAGAAAGCAAAGAGTAGTCATATACGGTAAGGCATCTAAATGGACCAATGTAAGTAGCGGGGTACCCCAGGGATCGGTACTAGGACCAATTCTCTTTCTAATTTACATCAACAACATAGATGAGGGTCTCACCTGTAGAATCTCAAAATTTGCTGACGATACAACAATTGCAAATAGCGTACTCTCAAAAGAACAAGTTGACGATATGCAACACAATCTAGATAAATTGTCATGTTGGGCCCAAATTTGGCAAATGAGTTTCAATGCGGATAAATGTAAAGTACTACATATCGGATACCTAAATGATAAAGCAAACTATTCGATGAATGGCACTCGGCTTAAGAATGTAAACAGAGAAACCGATCTGGGAGTAGCAATATCGAGTAACCTAAAACAGAGTCAACAATGTTCAGAAGTTGTTAAGAAGGCAAACAAAATAATTGGCTTTATAGGCAGGTCATTTGAGCATAAATCCAAAGAAGTTATCCTAACCCTTTACAATTCCTTAGTCCGCCCTCTTCTGGAATACTGCGTTCAATCCTGGTGCCCTTATTACCAAAAAGAGATAAACAAGCTAGAACGAGTTCAACGTAGAGTTACCAAAATGATACCTAGCCTAAAGAACAAACCATACGAAGAGCGTCTTAGAGAATTAAATCTATTTCCTTTAACCCAGCGCAGATTAAGAGGTGACTTAATTCAAGTGTTCAAAATCATCAAAGGGATCGACAATATGAACTGTAGTAAGTACTTCACTATCGACCAGTCTAATTACACGCGGGGAAACGGTTGCAAAATTATTGGGAAATCTTTTAACTCGCACGAATCTAAGAATTTCTTCTTCAATCGAGTTGTCAACTTGTGGAATGGGCTTCCCCGAGACGTTATATACTGCAGCACCGTTGATTCATTTAAACTCCGCTTAGACAAATATCTCGTATCAAACCCGCGACTGACTGCGTTTGTAAATGAATAACTTTACTTTATCCCCCCCCCCCCTCAGTTACTAACCCATCTGTCCCATACTAACTTCCTAATCCTGCCACGGACATTAGTTCCAAGGCAGTAGTAACCTTTCCAATGTTCCCTTACCCACTCTAAACCACTGTTTGGACACTTGATCCTCAGTGTTTTGGAGGACAAGCAGCCTAGAAGGGTCACTAGACCTGTTGTTGCTTGATTTTCTTTGTAATTCTTTGTACTCCTTTTTTTTCTATCCTTTCCTTCAACTTTCCTTTTCCATCGGATATGCCATCTCTATTAGAATTAAGTCCTGACAACCTTCTTTGGATCGTAAAGTCTGTGTGGCAAGTGTATCTATGTAAAAAAATATCCTCACTCACTCACTCACTCACTCACTCACTCTCTCTCTCTCTCTCTCTCTCTTGATTAGCCACAATTTGAATACAACACGCAACCATGGCTGGAAGTTAGAATTGAAAAGGTTCAGCAGTTCAATAATAGAGTATGTATTTTTGGCATACTCTGTAAAGAGTGTAGTGCGCTAAACAATATATCTCATTTCACTTACAGTATCTCCCCGGAATGGACTGCAATGTCTTTGAGATGCTAGCTATTCATTGTAACATCACTCTCACACATACTGTCTCTCTCTTATATGCTCGCTGAATGTCGCTGAGAGCGAGAGCGACCCCCCCTCTAAGTTACTTGTCTTCCAAAACACTGGTGTTGCAACAGTATTTCGGAGAGAATGTGGGAAAGATGTGAAAAGGAAGTGCTGCCCTGGGGCTTAGTCCATGCCAGGGCAAATTATAGTAAGATCTATTAGGCTATTGAACGAACACTACTAACGAAAATATTTATTAAATTACAAATGCAGTCAACCTTGGGTTCAGGGCAAGGTGCTTGTCTAGGCGAACTTTGAAATGTTAGATACTTGCCCAGGTAAAAGTGTGAGAACCCTAGAGTCAATATATATATATATATATACAAACAATGAAACCCCAACTTAACAATACCATATCTGCTGCCCCCTTGTACATTGTACAGTAATATTTGTAACTCCCATAGAATAAACCCCAACTTAACAATACCATATCTGCTGCCCCCTTGTACATTGTACAGTAATATTTGTAACTCCCATAGAATAAACCCCAACTTAACAATACCATATCTGCTGCCCCCTTGTACATTGTACAGTAATATTTGTAACTCCCATAGAATAAACCCCAACTTAACAATACCATATCTGCTGCCCCCTTGTACATTGTACAGTAATATTTGTAACTCCCATAGAATAAACCCCAACTTAACAATACCATATCTGCTGCCCCCTTGTACATTGTACAGTAATATTTGTAACTCCCATAGAATAAACCCCAACTTAACAATACCATATCTGCTGCCCCCTTGTACATTGTACAGTAATATTTGTAACTCCCATAAAATAAACCCCAACTTAACAATACCATATCTGCTGCCCCCTTGTACATTGTACAGTAATATTTGTAACTCCCATAGAATAAACCCCAACTTAACAATACCATATCTGCTGCCCCCTTGTACATTGTACAGTAATATTTGTAACTCCCATAGAATAAACCCCAACTTAACAATACCATATCTGCTGCCCCCTTGTACATTGTACAGTAATATTTGTAACTCCCATAGAATAAACCCCAACTTAACAATACCATATCTGCTGCCCCCTTGTACATTGTACAGTAATATTTGTAACTCCCATAGAATAAACCCCAACTTAACAATACCATATCTGCTGCCCCCTTGTACAGTAATATTTGTAACTCCCATAGAATAAACCCCAACTTAACAATACCATATCTGCTGCCCCCTTGTACATTGTACAGTAATATTTGTAACTCCCATAGAATAAACCCCAACTTAACAATACCATATCTGCTGCCCCCTTGTGCATTGTACAGTAATATTTGTAACTCCCATAGAATAAACCCCAACTTAACAATACCATATCTGCTGCCCCCTTAAACATTGTTCAGTAATATTAAATTTGTAACTCCCATAGAATAAACCCCAACTTAACAATACCATATCTTCTGCCCCCTTAAACATTGTACAGTAATATTTGTTACTCCCATTGCATAATTTAAATTTGCTGTCCCTTTAAGCAATGTACATTAATGTGTAATTCCCATAGCATATTTGACATGTTCTGCCCCTTTATACATTGTATATTCTGCCTCTTTTAAGCCACTTTAAACATTGTACATTAATATGTGTAACTCCCATTGAATGATGTGTATGTTAGTTTATACATTGTATATTCTGCCTCTTTTAAGCCACTTTAAACATTGTACATTAATATGTGTAACTCCCATTGAATGATGTGTATGTTAGTTTTATATCGTGTGTTCGTTCTTTCATTTTTAGACCCTGATGATGACATAAGTTGATATGTCGAAACGTTGTTACCAAAATAAAGATGTTGTTCGCTACCTATACCCTTGTGATACTTTTCCTTCTGAAAATACGGTTCCCTACGAACACCCCTATATCCAAAATGGTTAGAGTTTTATGATCTGTATGTGGTAACCTAGGTTCGAATCCCAGGAATTTCACATGCTTCCAAACATTTCATTGGGAGGTGTTTGGTGTTGGGAGTGAAATAAATAAATTAGATTATAAACTATGGTTTACTATGATATATTATGGACGGTTGTTTATCATATACACGTGGAGTTCAAATTTATATCTTCTCCGAAAACTTTAATATTTTTTAATGTAATCTAACGAGAGGGATATTAACCCTTTCTGTACCGGCAACGTATTATATATGTGATTTCAGCTACATTTAAACCATTTTAGGAAGCTTAGGAAGGTTTTATGGTAGCTAAAAGGATAAATGGAAATAGCCTGTCGCCTTGTAATTGCTAGACTTCCTTCCTAAGCTAAATAAAATCTAATAGTTGCCAGAATATAATGAAAAGGATGTCACCGGTACTGACGCAATTTTGAGCCTATTGGGGATACTTTAAAGCCTTTGTTGCCATCAGGGGTATTTAGAAACCTTCAGTTTAGTTACTTCAACCTCTGCAGTTGTCGTTGAGTTAGCTGTGGGCAGAAAACTAATTTTGGAGAGGTAATTATAAGAGTAAGAACTCTATTATTGCTAATCTGGCAACCTCTGAGTCATAAAAGCGTGAAAGGGTTAAATCGATAGTTATATGTGAAACAAATACCGGTACCAGTTACGAATCATTAAAAACTAATACTAAATCAGAGTAGCCATTTGCAGTATTTGTTATTGAATTTACTGAGTTAATGGTCGGCTTTAAGGGGGGTGACCTGCTTTTTGTTATTTCTGTCCTTTTCTCTCTTTCTCTGGCTTGTATCCATTCGGCCCCATTCAGCCAACTATTTTAAGACTTTTATCCCCATCTAGGTGTCGATTTCTTCCTGGCGAGCGATAGCGAGCCAGCATTATATGAAGAAATCAGTCTTCGCCGGAGACATTTTTCTATCGAAAAATTTACAAATTTAGCCTGCTGTCAAAGAAAAATTAAAAAAATGCTGGATTGCTACCGCTCACCAGTAAAAAATTGACTCCTGGATGGGGATAAACGTCTTAAAACAGTAGGCTGAATGGGGCCAAATGGATACAAGCCAGAGAAAGATAGAAGAGGACAGAACAAAAACAGGTCACCCTCCTTAAATTAAGTTCTTATTATGTCTGTGAAAGTGTATAATGACCAAAACAATGCGCTCTCATATTGTGTGCAGTTGAGTGAGACTAGATGATTAGATTGATATCCAGTATTCGATAAATGGATATAAAATCCTAGTCATGTACTTAACCTTTAACGGTCTTGATGGTGTAGATATTTCGAAGCCTGTTAATTGCTGGAGGGCCCATTTAAATTGAGTAAAATCGTTTATTAGCAGCCAGAATAAAGTTATAAGACGTCGTTGGTACAGAAGGGGTTAGTTATACATATTAATTTGATATTTATTTTATTTTTTTGTTTTATTAATTTTTAGATTTTGGGTCTTGTTTTTTTCCGAGCATGAATTCCTGACTGGCCTACATAGCGACCACCCTCACGAATGTCATGGTGGTTCTCACTTCACTACACACCTGTGGAGGGATACCACTCTATATCTGTCTATCAATCTGTCTATCTATCAATCTATTTATCTGTCTCTGTCTATCTATCTATCTATCTATTTATTTATTTATTTATATCTATCTAGTTTCGTATATATCAAATAACACGTTCGTCTAGTATACAGTATATATATACACACACACCAGTATAATACAGGGCACGGACTGTAATTAATTCAGCCTTTAAAGCCGAGAATTAGACACACATTTAATCCAATTCCAAACGCCCATCAAACCAACATTCACATTTTTATTTCAGCGGCGGGAAACCACCGAGGGGGGGGGGGGGGGTGGGGGGGGTGTAGCTATATATACGGTACCGGGTAATTATATATTCCCTGTGTACAGTCGGCCAAATAAGTCATGTCGATATCTTCCTGGCGAGCAATAGCGAGCATGACATTTTAAGAGGAACCGGCACATTTTTTTCGGCCCGCACATTTTTCGGTATAATTTTTTTTATTTTGAAGTGAGTCTAGAGGGTGTGTTTTTTTAAGCTTGATGGAGGCTTAGCGAGGAAACTAAGACAAGTAGAAATACATTAACCCGGGAGCTGCGGGAAGACTCTTAAGAGTTCCCCCGGCGGACTGCGGGAAGACTCTTAAGAGTTCCCCCGGCGGACTGCGGGAAGACTCTCTGGAGTAAGTAAAACTAAAAATCAACTTTTTACATCGAAAAAAAATTATTTTTTTATTTTTATTTTTTTATTTTTTTATTTTTGTTTGGCCCCTGGGCCATGCAAAATCTCAGTCCTCTACCTCCCTTCCTTCCCCACTTTCCTCCTATTCCTCAGTTATCACCTATTTTCCCTATTATTCCCTTATTCTGAGGTATATTTTCGTGCTAACATTAGCGAGTTGCAAGCAGGGTGTTGTCATCACTGATGGCCATCGAGTGCAAGAGAGAGAGAGAGAGTATCGATCGACTGTGTCGCAGTGGCCTTGGGGAAAATTGGCGGGAAGGTAGCTTGCCTCACCCATACATTATACAACTCGCGGGCTATATCTCCGATTTTGACCATCCAAACGCTGTTTTCACTCGTTTTATTGTTGTTTCAGGTTAATACCTTTATAATCAACCCATAATAGGAGCATATGGATAATTATTAATGCTATTAATGGTACAATGAATATTTTAGTGACGAAAAACCTCAAATACGTCAGCACAGGGGGACGTTTTCATTTACCCCCGTGCGCACTTCAGAGGTTAATTAAAAGACCAAAAAAAACGGCCCTTCTCCCCTTAATGGATTTACAACGAGCAAAACATTCAATAACAGCGAACGTAAACAAACACATGAATAAACTAAAAGGGAGAAAGAAGAACAGGAAATAATACGATAACAGTGAGTGTGAGAGAGACAAAGACGAGAGGACGAGGGTGGAGAAAAATAAAGAGTGAAAAAGTCGTTATTAAAGATAGGATGTGTGTGAGAGAAGGTTTGAGTGAGAGAGAGAGAGAGAGAGAGAGAGAGAGAGAGAGAGAGAGAAATATATAGATCAAGATAGATAGATAAAGATATATATATATATATATATATATATATATATATATATATATATATACCCCCAGGGGGTAAGGGGGCCTTCATCTTATGGTGGAGGAAACAAAGAATATACCCCACGCATCGTACTGAGTGTCGTACAAGGCGACTAATAGGGGGAATGGGGGTAGATTGTAGTCACCAATCGAACAGGAGTATACCCAAGAGAGGCTGTGGGCATTTGTTAAGGAGTAACTGGAACTCCTGTTTCATTTGCTTGGTCTGTCTTACTGATTCCCTTTGTGCCTCACTTACACTGAGAGTAGTCCAGCCAGCTCTCACAAACACCACCTACTCCTATCCACTTCACTAGACTAAACATGCACACCACACTTCCTTCTTCCACACCAAAATTATTTTTACAAAGATGATGAACTCTAGCCCAGCCTAAGAGTCCCCACGAGGGGGGGACCATGAATGCCCTCACACCCGCCTGACCTTCCCCTGACGACCCCTCAAAATTACCTGGACCACTGCCTGTTACTCTTTCTAATAATTTTTGCAACATTCGCAGACTTTCCTCTAATTTTCCCTTTTGTTGAACACCATCTCTCCTCTTACAAACTTGATCTTCTTTTCCTCACCGAGACTCGGGTGTCTGAAGCAACTCCCAGCAGCCCCTTCTCTGTATCCTCCTACTTTCTCTATCCTAGTTTCAAAGCCAAATGCGGATGTTGCGCATACGTGCACAACAAACTCACTTGCTCTCGTGTTCCCAATTTCGACTCCTCTGAATTTTCAACTTTATGGCTCAAACTTTCCTGTCATGCTCATACTAAATATTTCTGTGCTGTCTATCTTTCCCCTAACTCTACCGACTTTCCCACATTCTTTGACTATCGAAACTCTACAGTGGAACACATTCTATCCATTTCTCCCTTCTCAGAAATCTCCATCTTAGGAGATTTCAACGTTCACCACCGCCAATGGCTCTCCTCTCACACCACTGACCAACCTGGTGAACAAACCTACGTCTTTTCTATCCTAAATGACCTAGAGCAATTAGTACAGCAACCCACCCGTATCGACTCGGAGATTGGCCCAACATTCTTGACTTGTTTCTAACTTCTAAACCTTCTTCTTATACTGTCGATCTTTTTTTTCTCTCCTTTGGGCTCCTCCGACCATAAACTTATCTCTGTCACCTGTCCTATCTCTCCAGTACGGCCACCTGATCCTCCTAGCCGGCGGCGCTTGTGGCACTTTGCCGCTGCCGACTGGGAGGCTCTCCAGCAGTACTTCTTTGATTTCCCATGGAATTATTTCTGCTTCCATTGCCAAGGACCCTCGAAGAGTGCTGAAAGCATTACAGAGGTAATCCTATTGGGCATGGAAGAATACATTCCATTCTCTTTCTCTCAGACTAATGCAAACAAATCTTGGTTTACTCACGCTTGTTCTACTGCTGTCCGCAACAAGCAGGAAGCATTCAACCGGTACCGATGCCTTAACACCCAAGAATCTCATTCTTCCTATGTTTCTGCCCGGAATCAAGCCTAATCTGTTCTTTGACTTGTAGGCCAGGCAATAAAGTGCCGAGTTGGACAAAGATGTTAACAAAGCAATTTCACCTGAAATGGGTTCTTTGGAGGTATTTCTAACCACACAAAAAAGTCCACTCGAATCCACCCATGGCAAATACTCGTTTTCACTGAAAATCCTAGATGCCCGCCGCCGCGGAAGGTAAAATATTGAAATAGGCATAACTTTGCTGAAAATCAACATAGAAACACAAATAAAGTGTCTAATCCTACTAATTTTGAGGTGCTCTTTCATTTAAAGTTACTTTGGAGGAGATTGGAAGATGTGTTCATATTGAAATCCTCGAAAAAAAAATTTGTTTTGCCTAAAATTACCCTAAAATGAGCAAAATTAATTGTCTGAACAACCGGCTATAATCTTTTACATATGTATTATTGTAGTGTGTATATTGTGTATGTATATATGTATATAAATATGTATGTGTATATTCCAAAGTGACTTTCAAACACATTAATTTATTTATAGTCCCATTTCATCATCATCGTTTTCCACCTCATTTTCTTCTATGTCCACAGGTGGACCGTTCAAACAGGTAATGCCCTTGCATTGACCACAAGCTGGAGCCCATTTTTGCGGCATGTACATGTTCTTGTGTTGCATTTTCCACCACAATTGCATCGCATTATCTTAAGTAGTCGATCAGGTGCCGAGGGCTGAGACATTTTGACGGGATATAAGCCAGAAGGAGAAGTCGTCCAGCCCCATTCTTCTGCAGGAAGATCATTACCACACCATGCCTGAACCTGATGGTATGCACGATGACTATGGAAAATGGCTGCATCAGATGTTGGCGGAAGCTTGTCTGGCGACACATACTGCGTGGCAGTACCCACTTTCTGCTGAAACTTGTCCACTCTTGCCGAGTCAAGGCTCAGAGATGTTGTGCAGCCATAGATGATCAACAAGGCATCTTCTCCAGCTCTTTCTATTTCTGCTTTAGATGAAGATGGAGACATGAATATTGAACTACACTGCTCTAGTTCTGCATATTTCTTGAGTACTGACACTTTGCCAATTCCATAAGGTCTAGACGTAGTGTCACACCCACTCAAAGCGTGCAGAAAGAGCAGGGCGCCAGAGAGTAATGGGTCAACCTTCTTTGCCAAAGTTGTGACACACACTGTTTGTTTGGATGTCACCATGTATAAGTCTTTGTCAGCAATATTGGCATGATGCGTTAGCAGCTGGAACACATCAGAATCCTCTGCGACAACAGCTGTTGGCTTCTCTTTGGCGTGAAGACATGCTGACATACATATCTTGTAGTCAGCATCACCTTTTGCATGTTCAACGGCGATATCCGCTTTGGTCATTTGCTCTGCAAGTAGGTTGATGAATGCTTGCTTGTTGGAAGGATTGGCAAGAAAGCTCTTCTTGGTCATGGTTACATGCACTTCTGGTGAAACCAACACTGTAGCACCTATATCATTCCACATCCTGCGACGGTGTGCTTCATCCTTTGTGCTAGATCCATGATACCCATCAAACACAACCAAAGCATGACAGTATGATTGCTTGATGTGTCGGACGTACATTTCACAGATCTCAGAGTAGCTGGCGTTTTTAGGCCATGAGAATTTATAAAGCAGGCTACCACCATCAATGATGTACTGCATACTCATGTCACATTATGTCTAACTTGAGGCTCTGCATGTCCTGGGTATATGGGCGAATAGTTTCATACTTGATACTCTTCAATGCTGACTTTGGGTCTCTTTGAAATACGATTGAATGTTTGCCAACATTTTTTATGTCATCGAATGGCACCTGGTTCCTGGGAATTGGTCTGGAAGTTGAACGAGCTGGTGTGATTGCTCCCATCTGACCCATCATGTGAATGACATTTTCACCATCCAATGTCTTTGCATTGTGATCAACATTGTCGGCAATGAAGTGCAGCAAAGCATCAGCAGTGAGATCTTTAATGTCTACTCCTTGGGTGAGAGCAGCGTTTTTCTTGTAGAGTGATGATTCTGAATATGAAGAGCAGAAACCAAAGCTGAAGAGTAAGTCTATCAAGTCACGATGTCCATATTTCTGGTCCAAAGTTACACACAGACCAACTTGCAGAGGACAGAGGAATGCTCTAGAACAAGTGGAGCTCATTATGGCTTGGCCAATAGATGCACATCGAAGGTCTGCTCTTGATGATTGTCTGTAACAGTAGAGACAGGGCAGGGGTCAAAGTGGAGAGATTGTGTTCGAGCGATTTTATATCAGAGGCGTCTGGATATACATTGTGTTTTTCGGCATTCTTTATTTCATTCCTGATATAGGTGCCGACAACTTTGATCAACGAATCCATGTCATCGGGGTTGTCCTTCATTTTTGAGTGCGTATCCTGAATCAACTGCTTCACATTAGATGTGAGTGTGACAATCAGTGGTTGCTTTTTCGTTGAAGTTATCGATACTCTGTTCCCATATTGTGCATAGAGTTGCCTTTGCAAAGACTTTTTGGAATAAACCTCTCCACTGGTTGCATGGCTTTCCATGATTTCATAGAGTTCATCTAGAGTGACAGTTTCATCATCATTGTTTTCCCGATATTCAATAAAGTGCATGAAAGACGATCTCTTCATTTCATCGATGGTACCAGAAGGACGTCCTCGTTTCCGAGGTGGTGCTCCTTCCTTGTTTGTAGGTAACATGTCAAGTGTAAGATTTCGTGGAGACATGTAATATTGGAAACATCTGCGGTGGTAAATGGCCTCCTCTGCTGGTAAATCATTAATACATGCAAGTCGATGTGCAACTGCATCAGCCCAAGAGTCTGGATGAGTTTCGCGACGTTCATTACATCTTTGCAAGATTGTCTCTGACACAGTGAGGAGCATAACATGGCTGAATTCATATTCAACATTGGTGGGATACTTTCTGGCCTTCTCCTGATCAACATGGATCCCACAGAGATAGCAGTCAGTGTGAAATGATTTTTTTTTAGTATCACATCGCAGTTTGTGTGAGGTAGGACCAGTTTCATCGACATGTTGGCGTTTACCGATCTGCTCATATCGTCTGCTGTTTGTGTGACTTTTGCGACATGATGTGTGGACATATTGCTTTCCATTTTCATCAAATTTATATATTGGGATGGGGTTCGTTGGATATAGTTCATTGTGTCTATGGGTGAATTTATTAATGGAAGTGAGGCCTTTGCGTCCAACGCTGGAATATTCATCGTTCTTAAATGAAATAGTGTCTACAAATTAAACACGCCGCATCTGTCTTGGGGGATGCCATCACAATCTCAGATCTGGAAATAAAAGAAAAAGTATTACTAAGTGCGTTGCATACACGTATATAAATTTCTCAATCGTACTGGTGTAATAGTCGCACAGATATGTTCAGAGGATCATATAATTTTCAAATTTTCCTTCAATATTATACCAAAAATGACGTTGATTTTGACGTTTGAGCATGAATGCCACCTTATATGACCTTGAAAATATATGACCTTGAAAATATTTCCAAGTGAAAGAGCACCTCAAAATTAGTAGGATTAGACACTTTATTTGTGTTTCTATGTTGATTTTCAGCAAAGTTATGCCTATTTCAATATTTTACCTTCCGCGGCGGCGGGCATCTAGGATTTTCAGTGAAAACGAGTATTTGCCATGGGTGGATTCGAGTGGACTTTTTTGTGTGGTTAGAGATACCTCCAAAGAACCCATTTCAGGTGAAATTGCTTTGTTAACATTTCTGTCCAGCTTTCTGGCATCTAGTCAAAAAACCTCAACAACAATTTATCTTCCTAGTCTTTCCCTTCCCATTCCCACTCTGATGGCACAACCATCACGTCTTCCTCTGACAAAGCTGAACTCTTTCCTCAAACTTCCGCTAGAAATTCCACCTAACGGTGCTATTCCTCCCTCTCCACCCCCCTGGAAGCCTAATTCTGCGTATCTCAACATTTTTGTTTTCGGTTAGGCTATCACCCCTGATAACCTATTTCTGCGTATTTCAGCATATTTGTTTTCGGTTGAAGTGATTGAAGTGTTTTTAAAGTGAGTGAAGTGTTTTAAAGTGAGTGAATTGTTTTTTAAGTGAGTGAAGTGATCTGAAGAAAGTGACTGTCACCATGCCTCGCGCTTGTGCGAACTGCGCCGGTAGGTTTGGTGAGTCCATGTTTGCTACTATCGATCTTCAAGACTGCCGGCTCTGCCAGCAACGAGAGAATTTTACAGTGAAATTAGACGAAGCCTACAACAAGATCAACGTCCTCACCATGAAGCTGGAATCACTCCAAGAGTTTGTAACACTCAACGTTGGAGTACCACAAACTTCAATTGTCACCGCAACTCCAGCAGCCACCAACGCCCCAACGTCAACTGCCAACAATTCAACGCCTACAGTAGCCACTTCAGCTGATGTATCCGATACTCAAGATACAAATAGTGACTCTCTTCCCCCTCAAGACAACTTCCGTGTCGTGAGGAACAACGTTTGCCCCAAGACCAGGAAACACATACCGATTACCGAGTGTCAAAACCGTTTCCAGATACTCGCAGACTCAGATGACGAAGAGGAAATAGAAGAAGTCCGGCTCGTGGGAGACTCGATGATACGTGGTCAGCTCACAGAGTTTTGCGCCAGGGCACCTAAGACCAGGAAGCGTTTTTGTATCCCTGGTGGTGGTGTGGATGACGTAGTTGCAGCAGTTGACGAAGTATCAAAGCTGGCCCCTGCTAATACAATGTACGTCATCCACGTTGGATCCAACGATGTGCAGCGAACCCGGTCGGAAGATTTGCTTTTAAAGTACCAGCAGCTGATCAAGTCGTTTAAGGAGAAGTCATCAAGGATCATCGTCTCAGGAATCGTCCCCCGGCTCGGTGTAGAGAGCCGATTTTACAACATAGCCACCAGCACAAATCGTTGTCTAGCAAACCTCTGCAGGAAGGAGAACGTGGGATTCGTCGACACCTGGGACAATTTCTACTACGATGACTATTTGTTTTCGGACGATGGAGTTCATCTGAACCAGGTGGGAGCAGCACGTTTTGGGCGTCTTCTCAACGATGCGGTGAAGGATTTTCGGAGAAGAAATCGACTCAGCACAGGACAACCAGGAAGGAGGACCGAAGACAGCGAGGACGGCAACCTACAAAGGAATTAAATACTAATCCGTCAAGAACCGCGAATTTGGATAAATCTCCACCAACACGACCCAAATTCAAAACCGTCAGGGATAACGACCGAGGACCGAGGACAGCCATGAATGTAAATGTAGATCCGACCAGAACCAAAAATTCGATGAAAGAACGTAATGCGAGTTCTAAAACCGCAACTTTAAAGGTTTTCTATGCAAACGCTCGTAGCATACGCAATAAATTTTCAGATTTAGAGGAACTAGTGTTTACAGAAAATTATGATGTGATTGGCATAACAGAATCTTGGCTCAATACAGAAGATAGAGACTTTTTAGCAGAGTATTCACTTCCCGGTTATGTAATGTTTGAGAACAGCCGAATAAATAAAAATGGAGGTGGCGTTTTATTTTATATCAAAGAAAGTCTTAACCCGACCCTCGTGTCAAAACCTCAAATTGTGAACGTCGACACATCTTTTGTGCTAATAAAGAATAATAAAGGTACAAAAATAATACTTGCGTTAATATACAGACCTCCAGCTCAATCAGTGCAAACTGACCGAGAAATTTACGAACAAATTGCAGATGTAAGTAACTCACAAGATACCGTAATTTTTGGCGACTTTAATTTACCTGTGACCAAGTGGGGCGATACTCTTACTTCACACTCCGGACATGACTTGTATACGAACTTGCAAGAGAGTTCGCTTTATCAATTTGTTCGAACGCCGACCCGTGGTAATAACGTTCTTGACATTGTACTTGCAACAAAAGAAGAATTGATAGAGAATTTGAATGTTGGTGATGAATTCAGTAACAGCGACCATCGTACGATAACTTTCACTTTAAAGTTTACTAGTAACGAACCAAATAGTAGCATCGAAAAAGTCCCTAATTTCAAGAAAGCAAACTTCCATAAACTTAGAGCTATGTTTAAAGAAACTGACTGGAGCTTTTTAATTAACAATAACGACATAAATACATCTTGGAAGTTATTCGAAACCACTTACCTAAAAGCAGTGCAAGACTGCATACCATCGAAAATACGGCGTCCAGGCCATAATAATAAGCCCAAATGGTGGAATAAAGATATTTCAAACTGCCTGCTTGCTAAAAAATTTGCTAATGATAGATTAAAATCCTCACAAAATGACGAAGAACGGGTGAAATTTGTAGAGCTACGACGCAAAGCCAAAAAGTTAATTAAGCAAAGTAAAAAGACCTTAGAGTTACATATTGCGAATCAAAGTAAAACAAACCCGAAAGAATTCTATAGTTATATCAGAAAGAAAAAAGTAGTTACTTCAACTGTTGGACCGTTAGTCGATGAAAAAGGAGAATACACCAAAGACGAAGTACAAATGAGTAATGCCCTCAATACCTTCTTTGCATCAGTTTTTACAACCGAAGACCTCAGTGATATCCCTACACCATCGCCGATTCAGATTGATAATTCAGATGTTCTAAGCAATATCACCGTTACAGAGAGAGAAGTATTGAATTGTTTAGATAAACTCAAAGTAAATAAAACGCCAGGACCTGATACAATCTCGCCTAGAGTTCTAAAGGAAGCTAAGAATGAGCTCTCCAAACCACTGACATTACTATTCAATAAATCCTTGCAGTCTGGAACTATGCCTGATCAGTGGAAGCTAGCCAACGTAACACCGATATTCAAAAAAGGCAGCAAATCTCTACCCAGTAACTATCGTCCAATTAGCTTAACCTCAGTTGTATGTAAAATGCTAGAAACGGTCATACGAGACAGACTCGTAAATCACTTAGAGGAAAATAACATACTTAAAGATACTCAACACGGCTTTCGTAAAAAACGTTCCTGTTTAACAAACCTCTTAGACTTCTTCCACGATATCCTCAACCTCTACGATGAGAGTAAAGCTGTAGATATTATATACCTTGATTTTCAAAAGGCCTTTAACAAAGTTCCCCACAAACGTTTACTGCTAAAACTAAAAGCGCATGGAATACAAGACGGTGTGTTGAAATGGATAGAAAATTGGCTCAACAACAGAAAGCAAAGAGTAGTCATAAACGGTAAGGCATCTAAATGGACCAATGTAAGTAGCGGGGTACCCCAGGGATCGGTACTAGGACCAATTCTCTTTCTAATTTACATCAACGACATAGATGAGGGTCTCACCTGCACAATCTCAAAATTTGCTGACGATACAAAAATTGCAAATAGCGTACTCTCAAAAGAACAAGTTGACGATATGCAACACAATCTAGATAAATTGTCATGTTGGGCCCAAATTTGGCAAATGAGTTTCAATGCGGATAAATGTAAAGTACTACATGTCGGATACCTAAATGAGAAAGCAAACTATTCGATGAATGGCACTCAGCTTAAGAATGTAAACAGAGAAACTGATCTGGGAGTAACAATATCGAGTAACCTAAAACCGAGTCAACAATGTTCAGAAGTTGTTAAGAAGGCAAACAAAATAATTGGCTTTATAGGCAGGTCATTTGAGCATAAATCCAAAGAAGTTATCCTAACCCTTTACAATTCCTTAGTCCGCCCTCTTCTGGAATACTGCGTTCAATCCTGGTGCCCTTATTACCAAAAAGATATAAACAAGCTAGAACGAGTTCAACGTAGAGTTACCAAAATGATACCTAGCCTAAAGAACAAACCATACGAAGAGCGTCTTAGAGAATTAAATCTATTTCCTTTAACCCAGCGCAGATTAAGAGGCGACTTAATTCAAGTGTTCAAAATCATCAAAGGCATCGACAATATGAACTGTAGTAAGTACTTCACTATCGACCAATCTAATTACACACGGGGAAACGGTTGCAAAATTATTGGTAAATCTTTTAACTCGCACGAATCTAAGAATTTCTTCTTCAATCGAGTTGTCAACTTGTGGAATGGGCTTCCCCGAAACGTTATAGACT
>JBAKBP010001798.1:92135-104635 GCA_037953745.1 Lithodes maja | reverse complement strand
CGGCTGAGAATATCAGGTAGGATAAGAGAAGAGCATATAAGCATGTAATGTGCATATATTTATGTATATGTATGTCTGTGTGTATGTGCTGTCAATGGTTCGAGCCCGGTTGAGAATATAAGGTATATAATATATATATGTACTGTACGTGTATTTATATGGTCATATGCACATATGTATGTAAGTATACGTACATATGAGCGAGAACATATTGCTCACTAGCGCTACTTCTGATTATAAATCTATGCATAAGCATTATCTATTATTAAGTGTTCGCGTATCTTCATCCATGTATTTCCACCCTTAACAATAGAACGCCCAGCTCTTCCATATTTCGCCTTCTGTCACACACACACACACACACACACACACACACACACACACACACACACACACCTACACTACCGAGGATTAACCTCCCATTGTAGTACCTGCACCCTTCCATCTGCACCTGCACCTGCACCTCTTCCATATTTCGCCTTCTGTCACACACACACACACACACACACACACACACACACACACATCTACCCTCCGAGGATTAACCTCCCATTGTAGTACCTGCACCCTTCCATCTGCACCTGCACCCGCACCTCTTCCATATTTCGCCTTCTGTCACACACCCACACACACACACACACACACACACACACACCTACACTACCGAGGATTAACCTCCCATTGTAGTACCTGCACCCTCTTCTTTCCCCTGACATACCAAAACAGTTTCTGTGTGTATGTAGGTTTGTGTGCATACGTGAGCGTTTGTGTTCTGTATATGAGGAAGTAAATAAAAGTGTATATGTACTGTATATCACTTACTCTCATGGTTATTTTATGATAATTTGTATTCTGCACATGCATCATTATTGTATTTATTTATTTTGTTTGTAAACTAAGCTTACCATCCTCATATCTGTACATCTCATGTTCATCCACTAAATTGTAAAATGTGTATTTTCAGCTCATGAGGCTGCCATTCTTTAATAAACCGTTTATTATTATTATTATTACTTACACGGCCACGAAGTTATTGCTAGTGAACATAACTACATCACCCACACTCACACACACACACACACACACACACACACACACACACACACACACACACACACACACACACACACATACACACACACTTACACGGCCACAAAGTTATAGCTAGTGAACATAACTACATCACCCACACACACACACATACATACACACACACATACACACATACACACATACATACACACACACATACACATACACACTTACACGGCCACAAAGTTATAGCTAGTGAACATAACTAAATCACCCACACTCACACATACACACACACACACACACACACATACACACACACTTACACGGCCACAAAGTTATAGCTAGTGAACATAACTACATCACCCACACTCACACACACATACATACACACACACATACACACATACACACATACACACACATACACATACACACTTACACGGCCACAAAGTTATAGCTAGTGAACATAACTACATCACCCACACTCAACTTTGGGGATATGTCTCCCATAATTGTTCAGGGGGTATCACACTCACACACGCACACACACTCATAATCACACAGGGCTGCATAAACGGACACACACACACAAACACAAAGGTACACATGCTCATGCAGCATTACAAAAACAATCTCTCGCACTCAAACATTTAATATATTTACACTCGCACATACACACGCTCAAAAACAGCCACTTGGATACACACACATATATATACTGTACACACCTCATAACACGCACACAAACACACACACATACACACACACACACATACGCACACATACTGATAACATAATTCAAGCTTGTTAGTTTGTCCTCTATTCATGAGATATTCGACATTTAGTTTGTGTGTGTGTGTGTGTAGGGGGGGTGGGGGTTGTGTTTGTGTATGTAAGTGTGTGTGTGTTTGTTTGTGTGCGTGTGTCTATGTGTGTGTGTGTGTGTGTATGGGTATGTGTGTGAGTGTGTGTATGTACAGTATGTGTGTGTGTGTGTGTGTGTGACGGGTGTGCTGCATCATACTGCCCCGCCTTGCATCATCAATCCTAGAGAGAGATTTACATAATTTACATAGATGTACTGGCCACACAGATCTTACGATCCCTGCGAGTTGGCCAGGACTTAATCCTAGTAGAGATAGTAACCCTAAGAGAAAGTGGAAGGAAAGGATAGCAAAGATGAAGGCTCTCTCCCCACCCTCCGCTCCCTCCGGCATTTTGCCGTTCATGAAAACAGTTAGAAGTGAGTAACCTTGCAGGGCTTGGAAATTGCCTGAAGGAATGTATAGTATAGTTAGAAATTGAAAGGAAAAGGCATGCACACCTTCACCTTTTTTTCTGCTTTCTTCAACTGCAAACGGTGTTCATTACTGCCAGGTTCTCTAGTCAGTGATCGGTTTCTACTGCAGACCAATTTATATGTGATACGAGTCAATCTAACCTTTTTTTAAATGTGTATATTGAGTCACTGTATAAAACTTAATAAGAGAAGAGGGTTATAGGAACGCTGAAAGCAGTAACAAGAAATAGGGTGGTCAGCAAGGAAGTGAAGAAGTCCTTGCATGATAGTATGGTAATCCCGACACTGACTTACGGAAGCTAAGCTTGGACGTTGGTGGAGAAACTCAGAGTGAGAGGGGTGGAAATGAGTTGCTTGAGAAGTGCGTGCGGAGTTACATGGAGGGATAGACAGATGTATGAGGAAGTAAGATGGAGGTGTGGTGTGGAGGTAGATGTGCTGGAAAGTGTGAAAAGGAACACCTTGAAATGGTTCGGCCATATAGAACGTATGGGAAGCGAGAGAATGACTAAGAAGGTGTGTGAGAGCGAGGTGGAAGGACAGAGAGGGAGAGGTAAACCGAAGAAGAGGTGGAAGGATGGAGTGAAGAAGTATATGGATGAAGGCGGTGCTGGTTGGGAGGAGGGGCGTCGACTGACTGGGGACAGAGGTGCATGGGGCAGTTTCGTTCGTGGCCACCCTTTCGGGGATCACGGCGTCAGGCAATAGATAGATACATAAATGATATACATAGACCAACAAACCAGCACTACCCCGTGAAGGCAGAGTTATAATTGTGAATCCCTCTATATTTCCAAGTTAAACACAGCTTAAGGGACCCCACCTTGTTTTTTTTCTTTCTCTCCCTCTCTCTTTGGCTTGTATCCATTCGGCCCCATTCAGCCTACTATTTTAAGACGTTTGCCCACATCCAGGTGTCAATATTTTTTCTGGCGAGCGGGAGCGAGCCAGCATATATATATTTTTGTTTTGACAGCAAGCTAAATTTGTACATTTTTTGATAGAAAAATGTCTCTGGCGAAGCTGGATTGCTCCATACAATGCTGGCTCGATATCGCTCGCCAGCAAGAAATCGACACCTGGATGGGGATAAACGTCTTAAAACAGTTGGCTGAATGGGGCCGAATGGATACAAGCCAGGGAAAGAGAGAAAAGGAGAGAATGATAAAACAAGCCGGTGACCCCCCTTAGGGAACGCGTGTGGGTGGACCTAATCCCGTGAAGCTTCCAGGCACTCAATCGCTGTTATAATAGGATTGGTAGTGAGGGTGTGTGTTAATGTGTGTGTGTGAGAGAGAGAGAGAGAGAGAGAGAGAGAAAGTGTATGTATGTGTGGTTGGGTGTGTGTGTGGATGTTGAAGGGGGGGGGATTGTGTGTGAGGTAATCGTGAGCGTATGTGTGTGTGTGTGTGTATGTGTACGTGTGTGTACGTGTGTGTGTGTGTGTGTGTTTGGGTATCCGCGGGACTGTATGTTTGTAAGTGATAGTGTGCGTGTGTGTATGTGTATCTATGTGTGTGCGTGTGTGTATGTGTATCTCCTCCAAGTTGTTCCAAGTCTCTATACAAATCGGTACTAGGACCAATTCTCTTTCTAATTTACATCAACGACATAGATGAGGGTCTCACCTGTACAGTCTCGAAATTTGCTGACGATACAAAAATTGCAAATAGCGTACTCTCAAAAGAACAAGTTGACGATATGCAACACAATCTAGATAAATTGTCATGTTGGGCCCAAATTTGGCAAATGAGTTTCAATGCGGATAAATGTAAAGTACTACATATCGGATACCTAAATGAGAAAGCAAACTATTCGATGAATGGCACTCAGCTTAAGAATGTAAACAAAGAAACCGATCTGGGAGTAACAATATCGAGTCACCTAAAACCGAGTCAACAATGTTCAGAAGTTGTTAAGAAGGCAAACAAAATAATTGGCTTTATAGGCAGGTCATTTGAGCATAAATCCAAAGATGTTATCCTAACCCTTTACAATTCCTTAGTCCGCCCTCTTCTGGAATACTGCGTTCAATCCTGGTGCCCTTATTACCAAAAAGATATAAACAAGCTAGAACGAGTTCAACGTAGAGTTACCAAAATTATACCTAGCCTAAAGAACAAACCATACGAAGAGCGTCTTAGAGAATTAAATATATTTCCTTTAACCCAGCGCAGATTAAGAGGCGACTTAATTCAAGTGTTCAAAATCATCAAAGGCATCGACAATATCAACTGTAGTAAGTACTTCACTATCGACCAATCTAATTACACGCGGGGAAACGGTTGCAAAATTATTGGTAAATCTTTTAACTCACACGAATCTAAGAATTTCTTCTTCAATCGAGTTGTCAACTTGTGGAATGGGCTTCCCCGAGACGTTATAGACTGCAGCACCGTTGATTCATTTAAACTCCGCTTAGACAAATATCTCGCATCAAACCCGCGACTGACTGCGTTTGTAAATGAATAACTTTATTGTATACCCCCCTCAGTTACTAACCCATCTGTCCCCTACTAACTTCCTAATCCTGCCACGGACATTAGTTCTAGGGCAGTAGTTCCCTTTCCAATGTTCCCTTACCCACTCTAAACCACTGTTTGGACACTTGATCCTCAGTGTTTTGGAGGACAAGCAGCCTAGAAGGGTCACTAGACCTGTTGTTGCTTGATTTCCTTTGTACTTCTATATGGGAAGCTGAATTTCTTTGTGTCCTTACGACATCTGCCCTTCCTCAGTGTAAACTCGTGTCCCCTTGTCCTTCCATCATCCCTCACGAATAGATCTTCTCTATCTACTCGTTCCAAACTTTTTACTCTCTTGAACGTCCTTCTGTGTGCGTGTGTGTATGTGTATCTATGTATCTTTGTGCGTGTGTGTATGTGTATCTATGTATCTGTGTGCGTGTGTGTATGTGTATCTATGTATCTGTGTGCGTGTGTGTATGTGTATCTGTGTGCGTGTGACTGAAGACGTCTGTGTCTGGGCCGAGTTGCTAGTTAATTAAAAGGAGAAGACCAGAGTTTATGTCTCTGGAGATTATCACATCTCTCTCTCTCTCTCTCTCTCTCTCTCTCTCTCTCTCTCTTCTCTCTCTCTCTCTCTCTCTCTCTCTCTCTCTCTCTCTCTCTCTCTCTCTCTCTCTCTCTCTCTCTCACTCAACCTTCTCTGGCATCAACCCGTTCTCTTTAGGGGAGGAGGACCGTTTTTTTTGTTTTTCAATTAATTCATTTATTCCTTTATTTCTTAGTTTTCTGCTAGACCTCCATCAAGCTTAGATAAACACCCCCTAGATCCACCTTCAAGAGAGATTTGTACATTTTTCGGTAGAAAAATGTCGCTGTCATAGGCCGATTCATCCTAAACATCCTCTACTTAGATTTAACCATTTAACCTAAGAAGTGCGTAGGTATGGTATATATTTGAAACGTCACTGTGGACGAAGGTAATTTGGTTCATTTCTGACTAAAATCGTCAGTTCACCATTAACATTGTTATTACTTGTTCATATGCGCCTATTTTAAGTTAAATATGAAGATAATAACATGTAGCAACTATAAAACAAGTGAGAATAGTGTTTGGATGGTCAAAATCGCCGACCTGTCATTCATGAAGTGTGGAGCTGAGGCGAGTTACACCCTCTCCTCACGAGGCCTGAAGCCAGACTGACACAGTCCCTCATACTCTCTATCACACCACCACGGATCTGTCTTTGGCCCACTACTGTTTATCATATATGTCAATGAGTGTGATCTCCAAGTTTGCAAATGACATAAAGCTTGGAATGAAAGTGAAAGACTCCAAAGGGGTTGAACATTTCTGGATGGACCTCAAAAGACTGGGTGAATGGTCGGAGACATGGCAGATGCCTCTTAACTTGGAAAAGTGCAAGGTGATGCATATCGGCCAAGCAAACCCCAGGTCAGGCTATTCACTATTGGGAATGCCTCTGAAAGTGACTGACTTGGAAAAGGATTTGAGTGTTCTGATTAGCAGTGAACTAAAGTTTTCCAAACAGTGCATTGAAGTAGAGAAGAAAGCTCAGAAATTGTTGGGCTATATTAAGAGGCAATTTAAGTATAGAAATAAGGAAATAGTCCTCACACTGTACAACGCTATGATACGGCCTCTCCTGGAGTATTTTTTTCAATTCTGGTCTCCAGCACTCAGGCAAGATATAGAGCGACTGGAAAGAGTACAAGCTAGGGCTACAAAGCTTATTCCATCGCTTAGAAGAATGAGCTACGAGGACCGGTTGAGAGCTCTTGATCTCTTCTCGTTGGAGACACGCAGAGTACGAGGCCAGCTCATTGTGGATTATAGCAAAATGTTTAGCCTAAATACGAATATAACATATGGCTGGAAATTGGAATTGAACAGGTTGAGCACTAGTATTTGTAGACACTTTTCTACCTGGAACAAACTTCACTCCGAAGTTGTAAATAGTTCTTCAGTAGAGCAGTTCAAGAAAAAAGTAGATCGTATTTTGCACACTCTGTAAAGAGTGTAGTGCACTAAACAGTCTCTCTCCTTCCACTTCCAGTATCTCCTTGGAATTGACCGCATGGTCTCTGAGATACTGACTATTCCTTGTATTTCAATACCTCTATCACTTTCTCAAATGATAGTGATTACAGAAGAACGTCAGGCTTATCCATATACACTGAAGAGAAACAATTACCTTTGACAAGCTGAACATAATAAATTGGTTAGTAGGAGTATTGAGAGTTGTGTGTGTGTGTCTGTGTCTGTGTGTGTGTGTGTGAGTGTCTAACACACAGGCAGCTGTCATGTTTGCAACATCCCTCTATATTTACACTCGCGCACACACACACACACACAGACAGATACACACACACACACACACACTTCACTTGTCAGACAGCCCTAGTATCACCACCAATCCTCTATATTTACACACACACACACACACACACACACACACACACAGACACACTCGCGCACACACACACACACACACAGACAGATACACACACACACACACACTTCACTTGTCAGACAGCCCTAGTATCACCACCAATCCTCTATATTTACACACGCACACACACACACACACACACACACACACACACACACACACACACACACACACTTCACTTGTCAGACAGCCCTAGTATCACCACCAGTCCTCTATGTTTACACACACACACACACACACTTCACTTGTCAGACAGCCCTAGTATCACCACCAATCCTCTATATTTGAAAACACACACACATTACAAAACTAGACACGTAACCTAATTTCAAAATCTAAATCTTATAATCTTCCTCGCACCTACTAGAAAAAATATCAATATATTTTTTTTTTCTCCTATTAACCACTCAAATTGTCGACAGCTTAATTAATACCACCTATGTTTTTATTGTCAGGTATAATGATTATGTTTGGGGAATGGTTTGCTATAATGGTGGGTTAAGGGAGCCCACCTCGCTTTTTTTTCTCTTGCTCTCCCTCTCTTTTTGGCTTCTATCCATTCAGCTCCATTCAGCCTACTGTTCTAAGACGTTTACCCCATCTAGGTCTCAATATTTTCCTGGCGAGCAGTACCGAGCCAGCATCTATATATTTTTTTTTTGACAGCAAGCTAAATTTGTAAATTTTTCGATAGAAAAATGTCTCCGGCGAAGCCAGATTTGTCCATACAAATCAACAACTGGATGGAAATAAAAGTCTTAAAACAGTTGGCTGAATGGGGCCGAATGGATACAAGCCAGAGAAAGAGATAAAATACCCTCAAACATTCTAATGCCTCTTAACCGACCATTACACTATAACATTCCCCAAACATTACCATTATTCCTGACAACAAAAACATAGGTGATATTAAGCTGTCTACAACATGGGTGGTTAATAGAACATTACCATTATACCTGACAACAAAAACATAGGTGATATTAAGCTGTCTACAACATGGGTGGTTAATAGGAGAACATTACCATTATTCCTGACAACAAAAACATAGGTGATATTAAGCTGTCTACAACATGGGTGGTTAATAGGAGAACATTACCATTATACCTGACAACAAAAACATAGGTGATATTAACCCTTTCACGCACATATGACTTAGAGGTTGCCAGATTAACAATAAGAAATAGAGTTCTCTCACTCTTATAATTACCTCTCCAAAATTAGTTTTCTGCCCACAGCTAACTCAAAGACAACTGCAGAGGTTGAAGTAACTAAACTAAAGGTTTCTAAATACCCCTGATGGTAACAAAGGCTTTAAAGTATCCCTAATAGGCTCAAAATCGCGTCATATGTCGGAGAGGGTTAAGCTGTCTACAACATGGGTGGCTAATAGGAGAACAGAAAAATATATAGGTATTTTTTCAGTAGGTGCGAGGAAGATTATACGTTTTTGGTTTTGGAATTAGGCTAAGTGTGTCTAGTTGTGTGGGTGTTTTAAATATATAGAGGATTGGTGATGATACTAGGGCTGTGTGACAAGTGAAGTGTGTGTGTGTGTCTGTCAGAGTGGGGGGTTGAGCGTCCCCTGCCTCCCAGAGCTCAACCTCAATTAATCTCAAGCTAAATGTGTTTCAGTACTTTTGTTGACATAGTTAATGGATTATTTCTTCGATATCCGACAACAAAATGTGACTTCCCCAATTTAAGCTAACTGATTTTGTCTACTCTACTTCTGACTACAAAATTGACTTCCTGAATTTATCAACCCCGTGATTTTGACTATTTCATTGGTACTGTACAACTTATTCTTTAAGGGCAAACACTCTACACCAGGTATTATAGAGATAGCCGGTTTGCCACAGTTATAACAGAAAACCGATTACGGCGGGTGGCTGTGGCTTGATGAAGTCCATTCGCCTCTCTATTTTACCTTGGGGTGGGTGTTTGACTGTCTCTCTATATTGTTTATATATCTATATTAATTTCAGCTCTTTTCACGTATGTGTTTGTGTATGTGTGTGCGTATGTGTGTGTGTATGTATGTGTGTGTGTTACTCAGTTACTCAGTTACTTTGTTCGTCAAGGGGAATCCACGCAATGCGAGCTAAGCTCATTATTATCGCGCCTCCTTAACTGGGAATGTATTGCGTGAAATGCATGTTAAGTGTTTTATGTATTGTTGGAATGGCTGTGGATGTGTGTGTAGTCTGTATTTTAGCCAATTGGCGACATCGGAAACGAAGGCTTAGGGTGGATCTGTATGGTACCATTCTCACTATAGACGGTACCGTCTCGCCCGAAGGCTTAGGTAGCCATCAGCTTAGGTGAACCATATGATACCCATCTCGCCTTGTACCATTTTTGCCAACCCCAGATGGGACGTCACAACGTCGTCCACTTATTCCAGGTACCTATTTACAGCTAGGTGAACTGAGGCTAACACATGAAAGGAGACAAGCCCAATTTGTCTCCGCCCGGCCGGGTATTGAACCCCCGACCCCTCGTGTGTGAGACGAGAGCGCTACCACTAGGCTACGGGCTGTGTGTATGTATGTATGTGTGTGTGTGTGTATGTGTCAAATATAGAGGAATGTTGCAATGATTATAGCTGCCTGACAAGTGAAGTGTGTGTTTTAGAAATATACTCGTGCTTTCAAACGCAGGGGGGGGTGTGGTGGAGTGGTCTTGCCACTGGCCTGGTAATCCAAAGGTCCCGGGTTCAAATCCCGATGTATCAATGGGAAGATATTATTGGGATGGAATTTGTGCTGTACCTAGTATCAGTGCATTACCACAAAGTCCACCGAAACGTCAATAAAATACCCTCATTGTTCCCTGATTAAATAGCACTGTATGAATATTCCCATATTCAAAATATGCTATAGGGGTGCAATGCCTGGTGAGTTATCTGCTCAACAGGTGGCGTTGTGTGTGTGTAAGTGTGAGAGTCCGAGTGTAGAGGGTGAGACAGTGAAGTACGGGAACGAGATGGCTTCAGAGATGGGGTCGTTTCGGGCCATGAGTGAGCACCGTGCCTCATGTGAAGGCAAGATGGCAGGTGCTCGTTGTACTCAACGTGCTTCACATGTCTCACTCCCTAGACTGGAACAAGACCTCACGGGCTTCACTGTTCATTGTAAAGCGGTGAATGTTAAGGCTCTCAGCCTATGCCCGAGAGGAAGTAAGTTGGAATATAGAAAAAAAAAAAAAAAAAAAAAAAAACCCACACACACACACACACACCCACACCCACCCACTCACCCCCACCCACCCACACCCACAAACACAACTCTCAACACTCCTACTAACCAATTAAGCATGTTCAATTTGCCCAAGGTAATTGTATAGGGTTAAGCCTGTGCCTCTGGCATCACTATCATTTGAAAAAGAGAGTTACAAGGAGTTACACGTAATAGTTAGTGTCTCAAAGACCTTGCGGTCCATTCCGAGGAGATGCTCAAAGTGGAAGGAGAGAGACTGTTTAGTGCACTACACTTATTTCACTGTGTGCAAAATATTTTCTACTCTCTTCTTGAAATGCTTTACTGAAGAACTATTTACAACTTCGGAGGGAAGTTTGTTTCAGGTAAAACGGATCATATTTATGAAAAAGTTTCGACAAATACTTGTGCTGAACCTTTTTCGATTCTAATTTTCAGCCATGGTTGCGTGTTTTATTCATATTGAGGCTAAACATTTTGCTATAATCCACATTGTCAAACCCATAAAGTATTTAAAAAACTTCAATGAGCTGACCTCGTAGTCTGCGGGTCTCCAACGGGAAGAGATCAAGAGCTCTCAACCGGTCCTCGTAGCTCATTCTTCTAAGCGATGGAATAAGTTTTGTAGCCCTAGCTTGTACTCTTTCCAGTCACTCTATATCTTTCCTGAGTGCTGGAGACCAGAATTGAACAGCATACTCCAGGAGAGGCCGTATTAGAGAGTTGTAAAGTGTGAGGACTATTTCCTTATTTCTATACTTAAATTGCCTCTGAATATAGCCCAATAATATCTGAGCTTTCTTCTCTACTTCAATGCACTGCTTAGAAAACTTTGGGTCACTGCTAATCAGAACACCCAAATCTTTTTCCAAGTCAGTCACTTCCAGAGGCATTCCCAATAGTTAATAGCCTGAATTGGGGTTTGTTTGGCCGATATGCATCACCTTGCACTTTTCCAAGTTTAGAGGCATCTGCCATGTCTCAGACCATTCACCCAGTCTGTTGAGGTCCATATTGAGCTGTTCAACCCTTTGGGGTCTTTCACATTCATTCCAAGCTTAATGTCATCTGCAAACTTGGAGATCACCAATATCGATGTCATTTACATATATGATAAACAGAAGTGGGCCTAGGACAGATCCTTGTAGAACTCAGAAGAAACACCATTGATTACCACTCGTTGTTGTCTACCTGTTAGCCAACTTTCTATCCAATTTGTGACCTCTGTATTGATACCTAGTACTATCACTTTTGACATTAGCCTGCAATGAGACACTTTGTCAAAAGGTTTTTGGAAATCTAAGTAAAGGGTGTCTATGGCTCTACTTTTGTCATACTCACTCAACATTTCATGGACAAATTCCAGCAAATTGTTAAGACATGATCGGTGTCGCCTGAATCCATGTTGGGAATCTGTGATTAAATTGTGGATTTCTAGGTAGTCCACTATCTTGTCTACTAGTATCCCTTCTAAGAGTTTTACTATGATAGAGGTCAAGCTAATTGGCCGATAATACTTGGGACACTCGTGATTCCCTTTGACAAATATTGAGGTCTCATTGGCCAGTTTCCTATCTTCAGGGACTTCTCCATTTTCTAGTCTGCTAAGAAAGGTGCGATTTCATCTCGCACTTCACGTATTACTCGAGGAAGAAAGCCATCTGGGCCTGATGAGAGAGAGAGAGAGAGAGAGAGAGGAGTTTATCACTACCTCTAGGACTCAGGTGGGTAAAGACGATCTCAATAAACCCTATAAAACATAGGCCCATCTTAAACTGCATAAAATCGTCTAACTTTAGCCAGAATCAAAGGTAAAAAGGCGTCATAGCGCTGAAGGGGTTAACAAACTTTAAGGGAGTGATGGACGTATTTATTTCCTCATTTATACAGTATATTATTATATTATATACTATATATAATATATATATATACATATTTTTTTTTCCATCCTTGACCTCCATCAAGTTTTTACCCCCCCCCCCCCCCTCCCCCCCTCCAAGAACCCTCC
>JBAKBP010001798.1:0-91935 GCA_037953745.1 Lithodes maja | reverse complement strand
GGGAGGGAAGGAGATGGGGGAGGGAGGGAAGGAGATGGGGGAGGGAGGGAAGGAGATGGGAGAGGGAGGGAAGGAGATGGAGATGGGAGAGGGAGGGAAGGAGATGGGAGGGAGAGGGAGGGAGAGGGAGGGAAGGAGATGGGGGAGGGAGGGAGGGAGGAGATGGGGGAGGGAGGGAAGGAGATGGGGGAGGGAGGGAAGGAGATGGGGGAGGGAGGGAGGGAAAGAGATGGGGGAGGGAGGGAGGGAAGGAGATGGGGGAGGGAGGGAGGGAAGGAGATGGGGGAGGGAGGGAGGGAAGGAGATGGGGAGGGAGGGAGGGAAGGAGATGGGGGAGGGAGGGAGGGAAGGAGATGGGGGAGGGAGGGAGGGAAGGAGATGGGGGAGGGAGGGAGGGAAGGAGATGGGGGAGGGAGGGAGGGAAGGAGATGGGGGAGGGAGGGAGGGAAGGAGATGGGGGAGGGAGGGAGGGAAGGAGATGGGGGAGGGAGGGAGGGAAGGAGATGGGGGAGGGAGGGAGGGAAAGAGATGGGGGAGGGAGGGAGGGAAGGAGATGGGGGGAGGGAGGGAGGGAAGGAGGGATGGGGAGGGAGGAGGGACAGTACCATTATTATAATCTAGAAAGACATATCGCATATTCCGCACGCACAATTTCCCGTATTCATGGTCACAAGTTTCATGCCTCTTTAAAGATAGACTTTGGATCACTGCGGTTATTAATAGTTCCGGTATAAAGTCTCTTTTTAATCTACACTTAATCTTTTTAGTTTGTCTTGAGTCTTTCATAAATGGAATCACAAAAGTTACCAGCCTATGCACCGGAGAAATACGACATATCTCTTCCACACACACTTCTTGGACGAGATTATAGTCAATATCACAAAAAACTAAGTCCAATATATGCCCTCCAATTGATGTCACCACATCCACTTTGTTGACTAAATTGAATGAGTCCATCATTTCCATAAATTCCATAGTAGCTATAGCGAGCACTTAAATCTTCAATCCAAAAGTTAAAATCACCACAGATAAAAATATTTGCGCTCACCATGTCTAACGTTTCCAAATACATCCTAAATTCTCCAATGAATAAGTTGGTACTCAAATTTGGTGGTCTATACACTACAATAAAAGTATATTTCTTCCCACCTATTTCACAACCAGCCTGCATATGTTCAAAACTCTCATCCTCTCTGTTGCATACACCTTGAGTTTCTTAAATGAGTTTGAAAGAAAAATTCCCACTCCACCTCCTCGCCTAACTAAGACCATGAAAACACCCATTTCTCAAAATCTGGAGGGAAATACATGAAAAATAAAGGTGCGAGCCTATTCCTTATAATTACCGAAATTAGTTACAATCCCCGGAAAATGTTATTTCTCCCATTATCCAACAATCTTAAAACAGTCAGATGTAGGCTAAGTCATTTTCAGAGTAAATATATAATATTTTTTGCCTTTGGATACAGGATGGGTTGAGAAATACATGAATACTACGTTAGGTTAGGTTAGGTTGTTTGGTTAGGCTAATGTATTTTTATATCCAAAGGCAGTCAAAATAGACGGGAACATGATGGGAAAGGTCCGACGCCACTACGCGTAGTGTAAACAAGGCTGGCGGTACGCCCGCTCTTTAACATTCTTGCCGCGGCAGCCCCCACCCATAATACTAGGATAGGTTAGGTAGCCTAAGGTTGTTAGGTTAGGCTAATGTCCTTTCAAAGGGGTATAGGCTAGTAAACATTGGGATAGCCTATACCCAGTCAGAGGTAAGAAGAAGAGTACTGCTGTAGTCTCCTTGAATGCTACCCAATAAGGAATTTATCTAGTTTTCACCAGGTCAAAACCATCGATATATTATTTAGACAAATATGTTAGTTAGGTCATGTACTTCATTGCCATATATGTCCACCCCGTCGGAAATTCATTATAAAAAAATATAAACAGGGAACGTGAGCTGGGTTTAGACCGTCGCGCACCCATAGACAGGGAACGTGAGCTGGGTTTAGACCGTTGCAGAGACAGGTTAGTTTTCGGTTAGGCAATGAATGAGAAAATCATGAAGGTGGAGCAGTGTAGTGGGAAACTGTGGAATGTTACAAAAACCAGAGTGAATAAATATAAAATAGTAAGAGAGGTGTGGAAGAACTTTGAAGTGCCGAAAATAATGTACGGGATGAATGTGAGAGGGAGTACAGGGGGAGAAATAAATAGACTAGAGACGGGACAAAATAAAATAGGAAGAATAGGGTTAGGAGCAAGAAGGTGGACAGCAAATGAAGCAGTGAGAGGGGAGATGGGATGGAGTACGTTTGAGGAAAGAGTGGCGAAGGCAAAGTTGAGGTACAAGTAACAAGAGTAGGTTGGAGGAGATGGAGGATAATAGGTGGCCAAGGAGAGTGTATGAATGGGGGGAGGGGAAGAGTAGATGGGCAAAAGAGTGTAGGAGAAAACTGAAAAAAATAGGAGTGAAACAAAGAAGGGTGGGAGAGGAGTGGAGAGATGTAGGGAGTAATGCAGGACTAGGTCAGGGAAGGAGACTAGAGAAAGAGATAGGAACGAGAGTGAAGGAAGTAGGAAGACAGGAATGGAAGAGAAATATGGAGAAGAAAAGTACGCTGATAAGATATAGAAGCAAGGGGAGACCGAGAAAAGTAGAGTTTTATGACGGAAGTTGGGGAGCTGAACTACTATTTAAGGCTAGGGCAGGAGCATTAGAGACAAATAGGAGAACATGGAGGTGGAATGGGGGGGGGGGGGTGAAAGAGTGTCTGCAGTGTGAGGTGGGAGGGAGGAGAGTGGAGGAGACAATAGAACATATAGTGACAGAGTGCCAGGGGTATGCAGAGGAGAGAGATAGGTTGGAAGATGAGTTGAAACGGTTGGTAGAGGAGAGGGAATGGGAAGAACAGAAAGAAGAGGAGGATGAGGGTGTAAAATTTGTGTTAGGTCTCGGGACAGAAGAGGGGGTGATGAGGAAATGGAGAAAAGAATGAAGATAGTGAAAAGATTCCTGGAGCAGGTGTGGCAGAAGAGAAAACGGAATAGAATAGAATAGAATAGGATGAGGGGGGAGAAGGTGATCAGAGTGGGGGAGGAAGATAAATGAGATTAAATAGTAGAGAGGGGGAGAAGGGAAAAGTTAGGTTAAGGAGAGAACAAGATATTGGGGGGTGGAGGAGGGGGTAAATAGGGAGAGGAGAATGCTGCTTATTACTTAAGCTATATATTTCAATACTTTTCTCTAGCTATCCCTTCTACGACTACTTATTTTCTAAACTACATCTTAACCAAGCTCTGTTTCTGGAAAAAAATCACCGGTGCATAGGCCTAGTTGAGCTGGTTCCCCAAAAAAAAAAGCGACAGAAACTCCACAAGAAGAAGAAGAAGGTTAGGTTAGGTTAGGTTAGGTTAATTTTTTTGCATTTTCCGATGGGGTTCATAAAAAAAAAATCCTAAAAAACCCAAAAACAAGGGAAACAAATAAAAAATAGGCCTACTTGTAAAAATCATCCCCGGTGTAAAACTGGATATTTAGGCTACCCCGAATAATTTTGATCACATTTAGCCTATAAAACCCTATATTAATAGAAAAAATGCCCATTCTAATCAATCTCCGAGCTCTTTCTCACTGTTTACAAGCGCCTTCTTTATGCAGTAGGCCTATAGGCCTAATCGATATTTTACCCCCTGCTGGCAACATAGGCTAGATGACGATTTCAATAATAATAATTCATGGGGGGGGGGGCAAAGCCCCCCCTCAACCCATCGTGTATCCCACATTGGAATTAGCCTAGGATAGGCCTAGGCTATAACTAAAACCATGAAAACACTCATTTCTCAAAATCTGGAGGAGAAAACATGAAAAATAAGGGTGCGAGCCTATAGGAAGGATGTAGTTACCGGGTGTACTACTACTGACATACAACATAGGCCTAGGCCTAAATCATCTATAAATAGGCCTACTTATAATAAAATAAGGTATATTCCTGCGAAACGGCATGCATTATATCTCAAGAACTGGGCAGTGTTATAGCATATTTGTTGTTTGTACATATATATATGTATTTTTGTAGGTATTTTTGGATACTATAATTACCCTATTTTCCCGAATAAATTGTTTCTAATAGGGCATATGTAGTGTCCTTGAAGATTACCAATGCAAATCCTCCACTCAAACCATGAAAAACAACAATAAAACACTAGGCCTAGAGATTAGCCTAGGCCTAGGATAGCCTAGCCTAGCATTGTAAATAGCCTAAGGCTGCTGTAGTATTATTGAACGCTACCATAATGACATACCTGCCGGAGTAAGAGTGAGGCTGAAAGTGACATAATTTAGAATTATGGTAGTAGCCACGGAGATGAGAAGCGTGCCGAAGGTCCAAAGATCTTTATGCCTTTATCTTCTTCAAGTTCTTCTTCTTCTTCTGGAGTCAGCCGGGGGGAGGCTATGTACGTAGCTCTATAACATGACGTCACTCACCATCTGGGCATGCGTGAGAATCTTGGCCCCGCCCCTCAAATGTACAACTATTATATTGGATTAGATTAGATTAATTTAACTTAACCTAACCTACCCCCAACCCTAAAATATAACAAAAATAATCAAAATAACAAATACAAAATATACCAAAGAAGAGTGGGATCTATCCCTGGTTTTCTCAGTGACGGGCGGGTGCCATACCTAGTGAGCTACGGAGAGATCTGGGTAATATGGTTTGAAGGGTATAATAAATTATTTAAACTCAACGGAGGTGAGGGGCGGGGCCAATGGAGGGGGGGCCTAGATTCTCACGCATGCGCAGATGGTAAGTGACGTCATGTTTTAGAGCTACGTACATCGCCTCCCCAGCCGGGGTATTCCTACCCCAGCCATGCCTTTGTAGCGGCTTCCTCTCTTTAACCCGCTGAGTACCAGCTAAATATTTATAAATGTACCACCCAGGACCGGCTGATTCTGAATTTGTTTTTGATTCCAGAAACAATTGCGAATGGATTAGGAATGAAGGAAAAACCACGAAAAACCGATCAAAAAGCTCAAAAAATGGTCCTACAGAGCCCCCGAAAACGGATTTTACAAGAGTAAAAAATTGAAGGCAATTTCCCCAAAAAAACATGTTTTTGCACACTCACGCGCACGTGGTTGGACTTTGAGAGTTTTCAACCATCGGCATGGATGCGTGGGATACTTGCACAGTTTCCATACAAATCTGAGCCCTCTAGGTGCCATAGGACCGGAGTAATTGGGACCGGACCGGCCAGGACGCAAACCATGCGTCGCTGGGGTTTAGCGTTACATACAATGTGGACGCAAACCCTGCGTCGCTGGGGCTCAGTGGGTTAAGGGAAAGCTAGGAAAAAAAGCAGAAAGATATCCAACAGAAAGAAAAGGGGAGATAATAAATAAGTAGTATAAACTTGAAAGAAAAAGATTAACATGGAACTCCTCCGATCCCTTGTACTTTCCTTTCTCTCTCTCTTTCGTTTCCCATCCTCACTATCCATTCAGGTAAAAGACAAAAAAATAATAATATTCAGGTTACTTAGGCCTATATAGCGCTATTTCTCTCTAGCCCTCGCTCCGAGATTCAATAGCGCTCGACCAAAGTTTATTACCAGACGCTATTACCCATTTCCTTGCTCAACGGAAACAGTACCTGCTACCAGAGTATGCGAAAAACCTTCAAGCCTGAGCGTGGGATTAAGCTTGGGACCCCCGGGGTGGGAGCCCTAGACTGAAATAACAGAAAAGCAGCTCGTCCCACATTCACCACCACCCAGCACGTTTCCTACTATGCCCACCACACCTCCAAGCCACAAGGAAACAACCCCTAGTCCAGCAAGCAGGGGCGTCATCATTTGGGAGGGGGGGGGGGGGCAGCGATTGAGGGGCGCTCGACCCCCCCCCCCCCCCCCCAAGCTTTCTAGGGGGGCCACAAAATCAACCAAAGTTAATAAAATAAAAAATAAGGTAAAAACTGTGAAATTACAAATAATTATATATATTAAGCCTCAATACATTCTGAGTTAAATATATCCTATGTGTGTGTGTGTGTGTGACCTTGAGTTTGGCAAGGAAATCATGACAACATTGTAGGCTTATATCACAGATACTTGTAAAATCTATATATCTATCTATTGCCGCACGCTGTGATCTCTGAAGGGGTGGCCACGAACGAAACTGCCCCATGCACCTCTGTCCCCAGCCAGTCGACGCTCCTCCTCCCATCCAGCACCGCCTTCACTCATATACTTCTTAACTCCATCCTTCCACCTCTCACATGGTCTACCTCTCCCTCCGATCTGACCTCCATCTCACTCTTGTACACTCTTTTAGTCATTCTCTCGCTTCCCATGCGTTCCACATGGCCGAACCATCTCAAGGTGTTCCTTTTCACACTTTCCAGCACATCTATATCCACACCACACCTCTCTCGTACTTCTCATTCGTCTGTTTATCCCTCCATGTAAATCCGCACGAACTTTTCAAGTAACTCATTTCCACTCCTCCCATTCTAATTGGTTTGAGTCTCTTCACCAACCTCTATGCTTCGCTTCCATAAGTCAATGTCGGTATTACCACACTGTCATACAAGGACTTCTTTACTTCCATGCTGACCACCCTATTTCTTGTTACTGCTTTCAGCGTTCCTACAACCCTCTTCCCCTGTTGCACCCTCTCCAGCACTTCTTCATCCATACTCCCATCTTTACTCAAGACACTGCCCAAATACTTAAATGAGCTGACATACTCCTTAACCTGACCGTTCAGCCTCACCTCACACTCTGTGGCTGCACCCCTTTCAAAGACCATAACCTTGCTCTTCCCCACATTTACCTTCAGATTCTGTTTGTCACACACTATTCCAAACATATTTACCAGCCCCTAGTGTAAAGTCAGTGAAAATAGGTTATCCTAAAACAGACCGGATGCGGAAATAACTTGAGCTGACCTTGCCAAGTGAGATATCTTTCTTGGTGACACTGGTCAGGTGTTCGCCTCATAGCCCAATAGTCCCGGGTTCAATCCCAGGCCCTGGCATATTTTCGTGAGGCTATTTCCGCATCTAACGAAGTTTAGGTGTATTGGTAAAATTGTTCAGATAGTTGAGAGTAAGATCAGAGCTCCATAAATCCTCTTTTTGGTATTGTTATGCCCTGCTTTTATACAGGATTAACTTGGTATAGGTGAGTTCTGCAAGATTGGGTATATAGGACTTCACGCACAGTACACAATAGAATCAACCGATGGTATAAATAACATCACAGTAATGGTTTATAATGTAGCTTTATTCTCCAAAAACACTAGGTAGAATAATTGTTATATGTGCACTTGAAACAATGGTAAATTGAATAAGTCAGATACATAGTTTTGGACTTTTTACAATCTCTAGCACTTCTCGCAGATTTGGATGGAGGTTCACTTCCCACTTCCAACGTTCAGGTATTATGCTTCTGATCACCTTATTTGTAAGATATTAGAGTACACGAATCATGCGGGTTAGGTATCTCGCTGTATTAACTCTCTGGCAATATGACTCTCAATCTAGGATGAAGGTATAGGTAATATGGTTATAGCCCAAGAATTAACGTAAAGGGATAACTGTAGCTAGTTGCACTGGTCTAGTATATTTGGCTGTTTAGGTAACACTTTAGACTGAAAAATATCAGTGAGGGGCGAATCAGGTTTCTGGTGGAGTCACAATCACTTCTTTCAAAATTGCTTTTGCTCGAGCCGTAGTCCTAATGTGGACTTATTTCTTTGGCGAGGTGAAACCTGATGACAAGAATAATTACGGGAGTTAGTTCGCCTAAACTAAATTTCACTGATATTAATGTTAATACATACTGTTAATACATACTAGCATAATAAATCACTTTCTTCCTAACATCAGAGAGATTGATACATAAACGCATACACTGGCTGGTTGAGTTAATGGTACCGTAATTTGGTACTTTGCGAGTTAACACTGTGATCGAGTTTTCCTGGTTATCTTGTCTCGGTGGTGTCGGGGGTTAACAGCAGCTCCGGGGTCGTCCAAGTTGTCCGGGAGTGTAGAGAAGGTTTGCAGATGGGCTTTTTGCGTAGCCATGATGACATCCCAATATGTAGAAGAGGTTCAAGGAACGCGGGCGGCTTTTCGCCTTTTTGTCAACAATGCTGATAGGCCTACAGTCAATTGTTGCCAAGGAGTTATGCTTGCAGAATCCTCTATTAGGTTGCTCACTTAATCCCTTCTAACATAACGATCTTTCTGCCTTAGATCAGTTATGAGTTATGATTATTCATGAACTTAAGTAGTAAAGAGGGCACTACCAGACGTTCAGGAAACAATAAAAAATGGGTGAATCAGTTGTTTACCAATATAATATTACTGCCGGCAGTCCCGAACGCAATAATATATTCATAAAACTTAAATTCACTTCCTCACAGAGTTGCACAGATCACGGAACGCCGAAGTTATCTCGAATCTTGAGGGGGGGGGGGGGGGGCGACACTAGATGACAACACAATGCGGTCAACCGTTGCTTTGAGCTCTAATATTCAACTGCCCGACTGTTGTCTCTGGGTCTTATTTATAGGCAGGTCAAGGAAGCTTCAGGAATGTTCTAGAAGTATTGGATGTCAATGCTATGAAGTAGTTAATTTATTCTGGTGAACTTAGGGGGTTAGGGAGTTTTTTTTTAATGTGGCGGTAAGTAACTTGTGATCTGATTTATGATCGTGGATATCTTAACTCTAGTATGAGGTACTAGTAGAGTTATTTAGGCGGATTTGGTGAAGGTTCATAGGGACTACTTTATTGGCGCACTACGTGAATAGGCTGGGAGGTATTATTCATCAATTCACCTAAATATCCTTCTCTGGTCTAGCTGACATGCTAGTCTTAATCTAGGATGGGATAAGGAAGATTTTGGTTTTGGTTAAGGATGGGATAGGATGGTATTTGGATAGGTATTTAGAGGGTTAGTTCATCACCTGTTGGAAATTCACCTGGTGTCTGGCAAGGCTACGTGTGGGTCATGGTGAACGTCCGCGGGGTTGGGGGTGTCCCTTTGGGGTGGGGGGGCATGCCACTCCTTAAATATGTATATATGGGATTCTCTACGCTAATGGGGTTTTCTTATGATGTGGTGGTGTCAAGAGTGATACTCCTAGGGAAGGTTGATCCTGGGTTCTAGTTTTTACTTACTAGGATTACTCATGGGGCTCATAATAGTAGTTTTCGTGAAAATGCAAGTCAGGCGGGCCTTTGCTTTTTATTATTTTTACTGCTGACCTGTGTTCCGAGCTTGAAAATAAACTAATCTCCTATGCTGATGATACAACTTTATATGCGTCAATTGCATCACCAATAGATCGACACGTAATTGCTACTGCTCTGAATAGGGATTTAGCCAAAATTACATCATGGTGTGAACTTTGGGGCATGAAACTTAATGCTAGTAAAACACACTCCATTATCATCAGCAGATCTCGTACCTTGGATCCTCCCCATCCTTATCTACAAGTTTCTGGCGAGCAAATTGAGAATGTGAATACTCTGCGTTTGTTAGGAGTTACTCTTGATCCCAAACTTACTTTTGAAAAGCATATTCGTTCTTTCTCCTCTTCCATTTCCCAAAAAATTGGTCTGCTTCGCAAGGTTTATAAAACATTTGCTTGTGACACCACAGTTATCAAGTCTTTTTATGCTTTTATTTTGCCACATTTCGAGTACTGCTCACCTGTCTGGTTGTCAGCAGCTGACTGCCATATCAAGTTGCTTGACAGGTCGCTAAATTCCATCAGTTTTATTCTACCTAATTTGTCTCTTGATCTGTGTCATCGACGTAAAGTTGGTGCCCTTAGTCTTTTATTTAAAGTTTTTAACAACCCTCAGCATCCCTTACATGGGGTTCTGCCTGGGCCCTATGTCCGGGCTCGTGCAACTAGATTCACAAGCAATCTTAATTATCTTGCCATGAGCCGTGTTAATTTTTCTACTACACAGTTTTCACGGTGGTTTGTGCCGGCCATGGTTGACTTGTGGAATAAGTTGCCAAATGAGCTAGTCAATTCAGTTAATATCTCCATTTTTAAGTCTAGAGTTAATGCTTTTTTGCAGCATTAATTCTAATTTTAAACTTATTTTATTCTATTTTATTGTATTATATTTAAGCTTGATATCCTCCACTGCATAATATGTTATCTGTGTTTAATATGTGTATATGTACAGTACAGTATACAGTGTATGTTTTTATTTTTTTCCTAAGTTGCCATAGTCTCTCTCCAGTGCCTCCGGGTGTTTTGTGTGGATTGATCTTGATGGTGTTTCTGCACCCTGGTTGGAGACTTCGGCATCTCATATAATAATAATAATAATAATAATAATAATAACCGTCGACTTCTTAGGGGTGAGAGGTTGGCTGCTGTAGCCTCGCGCCGTCCACCCTCCTGGTTCAGGTTGTGAGTTGGGCTAGTAAGTTAGAGAGTAGTAAATGGGGATACAAGAATGAGTCTTTATCTGCTATTTATTGGGGTGAGGAAATAAACGGGATCGGCATGTTAGAACGTTCATCTGGGCGTCTTTACAGGGGGGGTTGGATATTGGAAAGGGGGTGGTTTGAGGCTAGGCGCCGCGCCGCTCGTGACCTAGGGTCGTGACCCTTAATGCGCTGGACATAGGGGTGGCATTCCCCTACGATCGAACAGGTAGGGTGGCGTGTGCAGCGGGGCGTGAAGGAGCAAAAGACAGGGTGACCCACAAAACAGGTGACCACTGAGCATGGGGTCACGAAGCAAAACAGAGTAATGTGGATTGTGGATTAGGAGGTGGTGATTGGGAGACGTGTAACAATTGTGGAAAAGTAAATGGAAGAGAGGAATAACATGGCAGATAGAAGATAATTACCCTAAGGACTGAAATACATGCATGAAGGACGGTATTAGTTGTTGTCAACTTAAGGTGAATGAGACTTGGTTGGAATGCACGGAATACGATTCGACACAAGGACAGTGCCGCTATGTCGCATCAATACAGGTGGCATACTCTGGTTAATATTATATATACACTTAGTTACTAAAAAACAAGGCAAGGGGGCAACTGAGCACGGGACACATATCTATATATATCTAGTTACTACAGAAGAAAGGAACAGCTGAGCAAGGGGGGTATGTGGTTTACATAATTAATTATAGGGGTGACATAATCATGATCGGGCTCGTTGTGGACTGGAAATCGAAGGTGTTTTGAGCTCGCCTTCACACCTACACAAATGAAAGTACTATAATCCACAAGGTGGTTATCTCATGAAATACATACTTAGTTGGTACATCAGGAATGTCTAGGAGGAAAATCATGTGGTTTGTATTTTAGAAGACTGGGTTTCTAATAGGCGTGTAACATGCGGAGTTAAGTGGAAAAGAGAAACATCGTGGATAACAGATAGTTACCCTAAGGGGTGAATACATGCATAAACGACGGCATTATAGACGTCGTCCTAATAAGATGATGAACCCGGGTTGGTATGCACGTGGCACAATACGACACAAGGACAGTGCCGCTATGTCACATCAATACAGGTGGCATACTCCGGTTAATATTATATACACACTTAGTTACTAAAAGAACAAGGCAAGGGGGGGGGGGGGCAACTGAGCACGGGGGCACTTATCTATACTTAGTTACTACAACAGAAAAAGGACAGCTGAGCATGGGTTTGGTATGTGAGTGTTGTGAATGTTAAAAAGGTTGGGGATCCACCATTTTTGGCCTACGTGCCTTTGGGGCCTTTTTCTTTCCGGTCGTGTTGGGGTCGGTCCCCTGGTCCAGTCGTGCGCTCCTCTGTTGACTGACAGGGTTGGCGGCTTCCTTTGATCTTGCGGGAGGGTCCCACTTTCCCTTCTTGCTGTTGGGTCCTTTCGTCCTGGTTGGTTTTTGCTCTGGTTCCTGCGGAATTACCACTGGGTTGTTGGTTGGGAATTCCCTTTTTGGGGTATTTTACTTCCCTCCCCTTCGTCGTAGGCTCGTCCTCGAGCCTCAAGGGTGAAGAAAAGAGAGGCTCCTTGGTGGTGGATCATGGGTAGTGTATGGAGGAGTCCCCACCAATTGATGGGGAACGGGTCTCTGGGGTCTTGTGGGGGTCGATGGTGACCTGAAGGAAAGTTGTCGTGGTGTTGATTAGGGCTGCTGTGAAGGCTTCGTGGTGGGTTTGCACACGGACCATTTGTCCTGAGTCCGTGTACATTCTGACTCGCTTTATGAAGGGCGTCGTGGACATCTTGGTGGCTGTATGGTCAGGTATAGTGGCGGAGGTCTTGGCTGAGTGTTGTGTCTGTGGGGGTGGTGGGGGAAAAATCGGGGCGATTCTTAATATGGGCGTGTGTGTTGTGTGGATTGTGGGGGATGTTGTGGTTTTTACTGCTTTAATCTCGCGGATAGGAGAAAACCGGACAGGTTTAGTGATTAAACGTCCTGAGGCTGTATGTATGGGGGGGCGGTTATTTATTTTGGGGCTTGAATCACTGGATGATGTTCTGTATCGGGGGTGGTATTGGGGTGGGTTGAGAGGAGGTGAGGTGGGGGGGGTGTTGGTTGCCGTATTCGTTGTAGATGAGGTAGGTGTGCTGTGGTGTTTGCTCGTGGAGGGGGGAATGTTGGAAGGAAAGGGGCCAGTTGCGGGGGGAGCAAGCCGAATTGGTAGGGAAAATGGAGTCAAGTGGGTGGTCATTGTGGAGGAGCGGGTTTTTTTGTTGTTGATGCCGGTTGTTGGATTTCTGAGGGCGTAATCATGATCTAAGATGTTGGGGGGGTTTGGTGGGTCGGGTATAGAGGACAGGGGGGAGGTGGTTTCGGAGGAGTTCGGGTGGAGACTGGGGGTGGAGTTAGGGGGGGATGGGGTTTGTGAGGAAACCAGAGGTTGTTGGAGGGAAGGGTTGGGGTTCTCTTTCTTTTGAGATGGGCGAGGGCCAGGTGGGGGTTTTCGGTTTGAGGTAGAAGGTGAGGGTGAGGAGGAGTGGGGTGATAGGGGGGCTGGTTTTCGCAAGCGTTTGGTTAGATGTGGTTTTGTAGGGTGAGTTTTGGAGGACACACGTGGACGTAGTTTGTAACGGTGGGTGGTTTGTGAGTGTTTGGGAGGTATGTTTTTTGTTTGTTGGAATTTGTTGTCCGAGGTGGAAGATACAGGTACGGTAGGGGGGGGTGTTACTTCTGGGGACAGTGCGGAGGGGGAAGGAGTTCGGGGGGTGTGTTGGTGAAAAGTGGGGAGCGGTGGGGTAGGAGGTTTTGGTTTTGTTGGAATGTCAGGTGGGGCTGCGGGTCTGGACAAAATAGGTGGTTGAGTGCAGGGGATGGTTAGCTCGGAGTCGGGGGGTGGTAGGGGGAATACTATCTTCGTTAGTTAGGGGTTTGAAGATTCTAACAAATCTATTTCTGTAGGTGCGTGTCTCGCCGTGATAATTAATGGTAGTTTGGTAGGCATTTGGGATCTGGGTGACGGTATAAGGTCCGACATATCTCGGGCCTAATTTGTTGATGACCGGAAGCTTGGCCACCATTACGGTATCGTGAATGGCGAAGGGGTTCTGGTCAAGGGTGTTGTAGTTTTTAGTGTTTTGGCAGTTTTGGGCGGTGCGCAGGGTGTTCTGTAGTTGTTGCAAAGGGTCAGTTTGGAGTGGTGTGGTGGAGGGTTGGGCATGGTAATGGAATGGCAATAAGAGGGGGCCACTCCGTACACGCGTTCGTGGGGGGAAATTCCGTCTTCTTTGGGGCAGGTATTCATACCCCACTGAATCATTTTTAATTGTGATGGCCAGTCGGAGGTGTTCAAGGCAATCATATGGGTACGTAATTGGTTGTTAATCGTACGGTGACTGCGTTCGCACACAGCGTTGCCTTGCGGCCAGTAAGGGGAGGAGTGTTTGATCTTTAGTCCGCATTGCTTTGTGAATTGTTGCCAGACTTGGCCACTAAATTCTGGGGCGTTGTCGGATAAGATAGCAATAGGTAGGCCGAAAATGGGAAAAACTTCAGTGGCGAGGAGGGTAGCATGGTGGTGGCCGTGTGATCTTTGGCGGGGCAAGCTATTAGGAATTTGGAATAAATGTCAACAAACGTGACAATATAGCGGTTGCCGGCGCGAGCAGGGAAAGGGCCCATCACATCAAGGGAAAGGATCTGGAATGGTTTTTGAGCGGAAATGGTACCAGCTGGCCCTGCTGTACGGCATCGGTCCTTTCCCAACGCACAGGGTTTGCACGCTTCGGTCACTTGCTTGGCAATTCCGGATGGGTTTGGTGTCCAATATTGGTCCTGAAAGATCTTGAGCATCTTCTTTTGACCGAGGTGAATTCCGTTCCCTTCATGGATTGCAATCATGTAGGTTTGGGCGAGGGTGGGGTCAATGACTATATGGCCGGATTCTGTGGCGAGTTGATCTCCCCAACGTGTCAACTTTGAGCATATAGGCTTGGGTATCCAAAGGGGCTTGATTCTGCTTTCCCAGGATTGTAGGAGCGAGACAGCGGGTTTGGGTAAGTCCTGCACTACAGAAGTGTAGGAAAAATCTGTTTGTCGTAAGGCGGCCAGGTTGGTGGGGGGGCTTTCTGGTACAGGGAGACGGGAGAGGGCGTCAGCATTGGTGTGGAGTTTCCCTGTGTAAGGGGTCTAAATTGACTAGGCTTAATTTTGGCAATATTTACACCAAGACTTTTTCTGTTCACTCACTTTAAGCCCAATAATGACCCACTCAGTGTTGAGATTAGGTGAAATGTTCTGTATTATGTTAGTATCTTGATTAAGATATCAGTTGACATATATTAAATTGTAATGACTAGAAAGAAATAATTAAATAGGCCCAATGGTGTCTCATACTGTAGGTACGAGGGTCATTATTCTAACTTTACATATTAAATATAATTGTTTGGTATTGTTCTATTAAGTTTAGAAAAGGGGTGTCACAATCGGAGCAATGTTGTTTTGGAATTAGAATGAAATTTACTTGTTTTGGCCATTTAATCACTTCCAGGTGTATAAAGTTAATTGCAAAGCATAACTTTAACTTTGTGAATCTAGTATAATGCTGATATTTGGCCTAATAATTGCTTGAACCGAGTCTCTAGTGTGACACCCTGATTCTGAGGCCTTAGCGACAAGTGCCCACCTCAAGGGGGTTTGACAGGTGGAAATTTATGAGTCCTACCTCCAACTTAAAAACTATAGTCTTACCTAGGATATCGTACGTAATAGTTAACATGTTTGTGCCTGAAATTCGTTGCATCATATAAAAGTAATTCAATTATCCTTTGAAAGTTTTATTAGACTCTAAGTAAGTTGAGGAGCTCATTTAATCAAGGTATGGTTATTGTTGTGACAAAGGACGCTGACCCCGAGTCCTACAGAGCCTAGAGCCGAGAGTGCCAGCGTCATTCCCTCCCAGTCGCCAGCCTCGGGCGGACTAAGGGGAAATATTTGGCTTAGCTCAGTATAAATTTCCCTATTGTGTTGTGTTTAGATAAAACCTTCAGTTGAAGGTGAGTTGAAGTGAATTGTGAAGTATTTAAGATAAGTTTGAGACAATTTTTATGCCCAGTTTCTTATATAATTGTAACTACGAAATTATACGACATCCTTTGTCTTGGTAGAAGGTGAAATTATTCATTCCGTCTGATAATTAATCATTTAGATTTCAAATTCCATATTATTTGTCCTGCCAACCTTATTAATTATGTATAAGATAATAATGTTAATTGTATTGTTAGTGTAGTATTATCACATCAATGATATCCCGTATGTCGAGTTCAGTATATGTAACTTAATGTAACCAACATTCCTTTGTGAGTAGGGTGTATAATGTATAGGCCTACACTCCGTTTTCTATTTTAAACCATTTTTCTTTATATATTTTTGAGGGTCAACTAAGTAAATTATATCTATCTGCAACTCTCCGTTTTCTATTTGGACCATTTTTCTTTATATATTTTTGAGGGTCAACTAAGTAAATTTTATCTGTAACCCAATAATGTACATCCTCCTTTTGTTGTCTCTTAATTGATACATTTGACCACTTTTGTAATGTTGATATGAATTAAGATATAGAATGTTGTCAGTTTTATTAATGGTAATGTTAATACCAGGTCCCAGGTCAGGAGCAAAGTCCAGGGAGAAGTACCAGGTGCAGGTGTCCTGTGTCCACCCCAGTGGTCATGACCTAGTGGCTGTACTGAGACAGGATGCTGTTGGTGTTATTGAGCCTTGAGCTAACCTTCACCCCATTGTGAGCTGTTGTACGCCTTATGAACCTAGTGACCGAGTGTGTGTTTACTAGGGTAGTGGCCTTGGGGTCACCTGTTGAAGGGTTTTAGTTAACTTTGATGTGGTGATAAGAAGTAGTTCAGTGCGCCAATAATACCGATATATTCCGTGGTTGACTAAAGTAATAATCGTATTGATTGGTGTATCACAGTGAAAAGTGTATTTCTCTTTACAGTGTTTTAATATAGTTAAGAATACCAAACGGTATATTGTGTTTTTATTTATCCTGTGTCATTTAGACCATTTGCATTCATTCACCTGTATTTCCTTGCATGCAACGGCCATTAAACTACCAGAGTAATAAGTTGGACCAATCATCAAGTAAGGAAGAAACACAATAATGACTAAAAAAAGAAATAATAAATAAGGCGGGGGTAAAAGCAAAGTAGCAGGAACATTAGAAAAGAAAAGCAAAGAAGACGAAAACCCCCCCTTACAGTGGTGTATACAGCGGTGGGATAATTCTGGGAAGGTTGGTGTTAATTAGTGACAACACTTGTGTTTATTCCCGGGATTATCCGTATCCTTTACTCCGATTGCCTTGCATTATCTTTCTATCACGCTACCACATTTCAGAAAAGAAATATTGCAACATTTTTAAGTGTTTAATGTTTTGTCACGTTACCACGTTTCAGTTGTTATGATTACCATAGTAGTGTATTTATTAGTGGCCCCTCCATCATTGACGAACATGCCTATTACATAAGGCATCCTCTTCAAACACTAATCCGCCGTAGTTTGAATCTACCGCGCAGAGCATTTAAAAACTGAGGAGCCTTCATCATGAGCGCACGCGACCTCACTCATGGCTTCAGTCATTATGAATTGGGTTCTCACTACGAAAAAACTTCGTAAAAAATAAAAACAAAAAGAAAATAAGAATAACTATCTAATAAGCTTTCCATCATATCGTGGATGTACTTGTGTGGATCTCTGACCAGACGCTGATTCAGGCGTCATTCCTCCTGCTCTGCTCTGCGCTCAGCCTGCCCGGACGTGTCTCCCCACGCTCCGCTGGTTCCGCATTTGTTGCGTCCCTAGTGAGTTTTTTCTCATTTGTTTACTCTGGGATGTATCGAGTAAGGTTAGGATATGCGTAGCAGGAGTGTCCTGGGCTGGTTGCCCGCAGTGCAGTGTATTTGGAGTCGTGTGTTTGGGGCGTCTATTTCGGACGTACCCTCGTGGTCCTGTTGTGGACATGTGAACTTTTTCACAGTTAGTTAGCTTGTGGTGCAGGCGGCTTTCATTACGCGTTAATAATGCTGCCTTTTATCTTTCTGATGAGGCAAGCTTTGCTTCTGACGTTCCCTGCGTTATTTTCTTCACTTAGTGAAGTTTTTTTCTGGGTTCCGAGTCAGTCTTCCCTTTGTCGGAAGTTTTTCTACAGTGGTGTGTTGGCGATGGTTCCTGTTGTGATATTCCCAGTGTTTTGTGTATATTTCAACTTTTCCTATTCCGTCTACTTAGGCCTAGCCAGCCGCTCGTAGTTTTGCCACATGTACAAGTGTTATTGTTTATTATGTATAAATATACCCTACTGTGCCATGTGTGTCCGGGTTTTAGTTGTGTATTGGCTAATTCCTCGGACTATGTTTGTTTCCTGGTTTAGTTGTGTATTGGCTAATTCCACGGATTATTATTGTATTCTTAGGTTAATAATAATAATAATAGTTCTTAAAGCTAGCGCATGCTAAGCTAGCTAAGGATAGCTCAATAAGGCCGATTAGGCGTATTTCCATTGGGGTCCTGTACTACTATCCCATCCCTTTGCTCATGAGGGATGGTAACGACTCAGTGCTTGTGAAAAATCTTTAATGCGCCGAGCGTGGGCGCGAACCCGGGCCTTCTGGGTGGAAGTCCGAGACGCTAGTCACTACACCAAGCGAGCCGCTGGTTAGTCGTGCGTGGCTTCCTTCGTGTACAGTGTACGTTCAGATGGTGTCTGATCGGGGTGGGTGTCCTTCCGGCGGGTTTTTTCTCGGTTTCACCATGATAAAACCCGGCCGAGAGCCGTGTTAGGCCACACGTGGTTTTTAACACAGGTTTGTGTCCCCGGCGATGAGGTGTCTGTGGCTCTCCAGGACTGCGTCTCTGTTGGTACCTGGTTTCAGGCCCATTTTGATTCCCGGCGGACTGGCTGTTCCCATCTATAAAACTTTGTTCTTGCGAACATACGTTATGTAGTTTTTCTACCAGGTTTTACAAAAAACCACATGAAAAACCTAGCTGTTGTTAAGGGCTTTCCTACCCGGCGATCTTTTACAAAGATGCGGGGACAGGAACTTATGGGGTTAACGTTTGACATCTCACCCGGCGGCTGTACCATGGAAGGGTGGGATAATCTATTAAGTCATTCAGTGAATTAACCATTCCATTCTTAAGCAATACTGTTTGTATCGCCGCCTTTATTTTTACGGCAATTGAAGGTTCAATTAGAGTTAAAAATCGTTTTTTCACATGCTCCTAGTTGGAGGAAATAAGGAATTTTCAAATTCATTTTCGATTTAACTACTTAATTCAGTGATACATTTAGGTATCGCCGCCTTCATTTTTACGGCGATCTTTTTGTGACAATTCGTTAGAAATCAGATCTCGTGTCAGCCTGCCCTGTGTTATTATACAAAAAATATTTCAAGGGCCGGCGTCTTTATGGGGGGTTGTTTTTGTTCCATTATTGAATCTTGAGACAGTCACCACCAGAAAGACTATAATCGCCATGCTGGACCGATATTATGTCAGAGGGTATTCTTCACTTTCTTCAAAAGATTTGTTTAGATATTCTGAAACCCCGCCGCATAGCGAGCTGTGTTCGTTGTGTCATCACATCTCGTTATCCGGTGGGCTATTAACACTTGTGTGCGAACATGTTGGATTAACCTTATGAGCATTAATTCCTGGAAATTTTCTTTTTTTCCAGAGCTGGGCTCCGGCGGACCAATACAGACCCGGTGGTAGTTTCCACACCAGTCTCTGTCATGGCTACCGTGGCCCCAGTCTTTGCTTTATGCACTACCCCTGCTTGTGCTGGTATCCCTATTTTTGCGCATACCCTTTGCATAAGGTGTGTTAAATGTCTAGACCGTTCAAGGGGTCTCTGGGTTATGCGTAATTGTTCTTTTTGCTCCCAATTAGCGATAAAAGTCCTTTGCGAAAATGATAAGACCGCAGCAGTAGCGTTACGAGAAGTAAGGCAACAGATGTCAGCATACACTACGATTGTTGCTCATAAATCACTTCAATGTGATAACGTCCCTCTTTGGGATAAGTTATTATTTGAACACCCTCCCCCTAAACGTTCCTCTAGAGTCACGAGTCATGCACCGGCGGAGACTGGTCAGGGTTCGGTATCTTCTGCGGCTACACCCAAACGTCCACGAGAGCCTACACCTCCGGCATCTGCCTCATCATCTCGGGCGAGATCTCGGTCCAGGTCACCTCTCAGACAACAGTCATCTAGTCTTGCCTCTTCACCGGCGAGTAAGAAGAGTAGGACGGAAAGTTCCACCAGTGGTCACGGCGATGATTCCTCGAAATCTAAGAGTAGTTCACGATCACATCGTAGCCATAAATCCTCCAAAAAGGATTCACATAAAAAGAAGTCCTCCCTACATTCACAAGTTCCTAGTACCTCTCTTCATACCTCTACCCCAGACAGAGTTTGTGTTAGGTCTCAGGGTCTCAGGGGTCCAGTGAGGTGCTGTCCTTAAAGAGGATTTACCCATAAATATTTTGACCCTGGAATTAGAAAATTCGGGGGGGTTCAAGTCGGATAATGTGTCTGACTCTCAAGAAAGTGTAGGCCAAGGCCTCGGGGTTTGGCGTTTTGCTCAGCAGGGCCCGACCACCCACGTTCGACTCAAACGAGTCACACAGTAGCTGATGTCCACAGGACGCGGCGATCCCATCCTCTATTCCTGACTTGTCTTGGCAGCAAGGTACCCGGCTTCGGAGGGATCTTCTCAGGAAGAGAAAGACGAAGTTTCAATAATTTCGGAAATGGAAGGGCAAGAGTCAGGCTCAGGCTTAGACGCCCGCGCAGATATTAATGATTCACCTGTAAGTTCATCTTCAAATCAATTTGTTACTGCGCAAGAAAATTAATGGGCTGCTTACTCAGGCTTTATCTAGATTTTTTGGCCAACAACAGAGGCCCCCACGTTCGACTTGGGGGCTCCACGACAAGTTCTACGGTACGGCCTCTGATGACTTCGATTGTCTTATCTAAGATCCCTAACCCTCCCACTATGTCAACATCAGTAGCTACCAAGCCTGCTACGGCGGCATTAACAACTTCCAATGTCAGGGTCATCACGGATGTTAATCCACCCCTCTAGACAAAGCACCTGTTAGAAAGGTAGCTATGCCCTTGCTTTATGGACCAGACGAGTCTTGGGTCCTTTTGACCCCCACTAAACCAGAGTTGGCCCAGCCTACCTTGTCAGGGGAGCTCCAGTACCGAGTGAGTGGGTCATCCAAGGCAACAAATCAAAGAAATTAAGGGCCTTGGATAATTTGGGAAATGTACTAGATGTAAACATTAAGGCTATACCTAGTTATTATCACCAGGACTATTTTTGTGTATGCTACTAAGCCAGCTTTACCCCTGCCTCAGCTTCAAAGCTATTTTCAGACTGGTCTAAGCTGGATGGGTTTAACGATATTAAGACTTTGTCAGCTCTCACTCCTGAACTTGATTACAGACCGTCACAGACGAAGCAGCTAATCCTGTTTTGAAGGTGGGGCAGTTGGGTCCAGGACCTTGGGTAGATTGGGAAATAGAGGCTCAAAACTTTGCAACGACATTTACTTCGAAATCTTCCCACCAGATCCCTCAAGATACTCATTCGTGGTCTCCATGCCTGTAGGGTCCTGCAGGCGGAGTCCCGTCAGCTTTGTTTTCTTTCCTAGCTGCCCCTAAAATTAATCTTTGTGAGCTGAAAGACCCTTTCACTACCCCTACCCCTACTCACCTAGACAGAGAATTTAGGCTCAGGGGGAAAGCTTTTCGCCTGTTCTCCCAATACATAGTGTCTCAACAGGTGGCTAAGTCTTTACTACGGTCTACTCAGGCAATCGCAGATGCGGATGCCAGAAGATCGGTTGATTGTCCCGTGTGACTGCTCCTCCAGTCGTCAATCCAATCCTTGGGTGACATACGCACCGCCTTGCTTGAGGCGGTACGAGCAAGACAAGATCTCAGAATGTCTTTAGTTCGCAAGCTACCTGATCGCATTGCGAATCAGGTGGTCATGTCACCAGTGCTTACTCCCTCTCTAATGTCCCCTGAAGTGTGGAGAACGGTGTTCAATATGGCACAGGCTTTTAAGCACAGTCCCACCCCTTCTAAGAAACCTACATTTACCTTTCCCAAACCCAGGCCAACTACTAAAGCTCAGCCAGGGGGATCTAAACCCTTTCTTCCGCCTAAATCTTCCCACTCCTCCCAAGGTCAGTACAGGCATAAACAGGGTAGGTTTTCAGGTCAGAGAGGACGCGGCCAGCATAAGCCAGGTCAGGGCCAGTCATCGGCCAGCACCAGCCAGCCGGCGAAGCGTCCAGCACCATCAACCCCACCATCAAAAAACTAAAGTCTCTCTCACTCCCGGTGCCAACTTTAAGGCCGGAGGACCCGAGGGTAGTACAGCCGGCGAACCCTTGTCTGCTAACTGGGTCGTTCCGAACGTGTCACCAGGCATGGCCATTAAACACTTGGGCACGGATGGTGGCTCGCAAAGGCATCACTTGGCGATGGCTCCGGCGACCTCGCTTACGTCAGCCGACAACGGCGAATGTTGTTTCTTTAGAGGTGGAGTCACTGGTCCAGGAAATGATTGTCAAGAATGTCATCATCCCGGTCCCCCCAAATTACCCTGTATTCACGTCCAAACTATGTTTGGTTCCCAAAAGGGACAGTGTTCAGATGAGGCCGGTCGTAGACCTGTCTTACCTGAACCTTCACATTCACAACGAATCTTTCAGAATGTTAACTGTGCACCAAATCAGGCTAACACTTCCGCCGGGAGGTTGGATGTGCTCACTAGACCTGACAGACGCCTATTGGCACGTATCGGTCAACAAAAGATTTCAAAGGTTTTTGGCCTTAAGGATCAGGCACCAAAATTTTTTTTTTCAAAGGATGCCGTTCGGTTTGAACCTAGCACCTCGATTATTCACGAAATTAGTCCGGCAAGCCCTGATGCCATTGTTAAAACAGGGGATCAGAGTGTTGTGGTATCTGGACGACTGGCTGGTGGTGGCAGAGACACAATATTTATGCATAAAACATGTCAATATTATTTTAAATCATGTCAAAACTCTAGGCTTCAAGGTAAATCTGGTAAAGTCAAACCTTGTTCCCTCACGAGTAATTCAGTGGATAGGGCTGGTCTGGGACACAGCCGCTCTCACTCTGAGTCAGAGTGTGGACAATCGCAACAGGTTTCGCAGGAAACTGTTCATGTTTCTTCACAGTCTGACTACGACGCGAAGGGTCTGGGAATCTCTGGTCGGCTCTCTCAACTGGATTCAACTAACTGTCAAGTTGGGCCGGTTGAAAGTAAAACGACTAATATTGGAAGGCAACAAATATTTCCCGCTCTTACCGGCGGGAAAATTATGGCCCATCCCGAAATTAATCCACACCTTACTAGCGGTCTGGGCAAAGAGGGAAACGTTGTACTCAATAATGTCATGGATTTCTCCTCCACCAACGGTATGGATAGACACGGATGCGTCAGGCACAATAGGTTGGGGATTTCAATCAAATCAGGGGCACCAGGGTCAGGGGCTTTGGTCCCACTTAGAAATCTCTCACATCAATGTCAAAGAATTACTAGTCCCCTTGTATTTCCTTCAGGCTCACGGCCCGGCATTACGGGGCAAGTCGGTGGCCTTCAGAATGGACAATCTGAATGCGGTTCACTGTATTCAGAAGCAAGGATCAACGAGGTCCAGGAGATTGCTAAACGTGTCGGAAGAGATTTTTACTCTAGCCAACAGACTAGAAATTTACCTTCACGCATCTTATCTCCCAGGCGTAGCGAACGTCTGGGCAGACGCTCTGTCCCGGAGACAGAGCACAACAGTAGAATGGGAGCTCAAGCAACCCATTTTCAACCTAATGATTGCAGAGCTCTCCCATCCACAAGTGGATCTTTTTGCATCCGAGGAGACTCACAAACTCCCTCTATACCTCACCCGCCGGTCGATAACGCCGGCAGGGGGGCCAGACGCCCTAGTGACAGACTGGAACAGATGGAGCTCCATCTATCTGTTTCCACCACCAGATGCGTCACTAATGTGCCACGTAGTGAACAAACTACGAGATTATCGAGGCTTAGTCTCACTAATCGCGCCCCTGTGGCCGGCGCAGTTGTGGTACCAGCAATTGAAAACGTGGTGCCCGGACCCGGTATCGCTCCCGGTCGGGTATTTCCACTTAGACACGATTGGCAACCTAGCGACCTCGCTGACTTTTGTATTATGGACATTCAGAAGGCCAAGTGGCTGGCACCATACGGTAGAGATGTGACTAATAAATTAATCAATCAATATACTCAGTCTACGAAACGTCAGTATCACTCACATTGGCAAGCCTTTACTTCCTGGATTGTCAGAACGGAACAGAATGTGCCGTCAGTGGCTTTAATTTTCAATTACTTGAATTATCTGTTTGAACAGAAACATTTATCGGTGGTAACTTTAAAAAATCACTTAACTGCAATTAGAGTGCCCTTTTTAGACCTGACAGGTCTTTCCATACCGGTGGCGGAAGAAACAGGTTTTATGAGAGCTTGTTTTAAACTTCACCCACCTCCCCGTCAGCTCATGCCTACTTGGTCTCTCGACAAAGCTTTGTCTTTACTTCACTCTCGTCTGTACCAAAATACTGCAGACTTTGCTTTACTCTTAAAAAAGGCGGTTTTCCTTATGGCTTTGGCCACCGGGAACAGAGTGTCTGAGCTGGCGGCGATGAGCAACACACCCAATTGCCTTAGGTTTGGTAGACTTAACGAATGTATTTACATTGCGCCTTCCCCAGGTTTTGTAGCCAAGAATGAGCACAGTGCACACGTGTTTTCAGAGTTCACGGTGCCGGCATTAAAAAGGGGAAAGGTGCATCATAATCTATGTCCAGTGCAAGCCCTAACCAAATATTTGAGAGTAGCTCCTCTAAACCCCCAAGGTGCTTTATGGGTAGCAAGTACGGGTAAACGCTTACTTAAACGGCGATTAGCCTCTCTTCTGGTCGAAGTCATTAAAGAGAGTAATCCCGGCGTGGTGGGTAGGGCCCACGATTTACGCAAATGGGCAGCCTCTTTACGTTTCCTGAAAAACTTTTCAGTGGAAGATATCGCGTCCACTCAATTGTGGGCGTCTAATCATACGTTTTTGTCTAGATACTTGTCAGTTGCTCTAGACAAACCTTCCTTACCATGTATAGCTTTAAGGCAGAGGGTCTAGGTGGCCCTACAGTCACTTTTGTTTATTTTCACAAAGGGGGGGGGGGGGGGGGGGTGCAGTCAGTTGACATAGGACACCCTAGACCCCGCCGGAGTATGAGAGCTGTGATACAAATGTAAGGTTAAGGTGATATAAAATTTTCTCAGAGAGAAATTGTGCTAGTACAATGTTAGTACAAAACAACAGGGTTGTTATAGTAGTGTTAACTGCGAAAGCAATTTAATTTTAGAATCAGTGGAGATCCTTTGCAATTTATCTCCACGATTATGTTGGGGTTTATGATGTGCACATATAAGCTTATAACTTGTTATTTTTGTCACCACTCGTTGAGTGGGGTGCCTTTGTAACTACAGATCTGTGTTCAGAATCTTTAGGGTTACCCATTTTGTCAGGCAGGCTTCTTTGAAGCACGCACCTGCCTGAACCCCCTTTTTCTTGTATTTTTTCGGCGACGCCAATGATTAAATATATATTTTTCAAGAATAAGAATACTATGTGGTTGTTTTTATTATCTACTTTTCTAGAGTTATGATATGATTACGAATGTCCCCCTCCAGTCTTAGAAATCAGGCATGTTCGTCAATGATGGAGGGGCCACTAATAAATTATAGGTTTGACTCCTGTAAGGAGATAAAGAAAACCTAATATTTAGTAGTGGCCCCGTAATCATTGACGACTGGGGCCCTCCCGACCGTCCCCTTCCCATTCGTTGATGTATTAAGGATCTTGGTTTACTTGATATGTCAGTGAAGGAGGAATGACGCCTGAATCAGCGTCTGGTCAGAGATCCACACAAGTACATCCACGATATGATGGAAAGCTTATTAGATAGTTATTCTTATTTTCTTTTTGTTTTTATTTTTTACGAAGTTTTTTCGTAGTGAGAACCCAATTCATAATGACTGAAGCCATGAGTGAGGTCGCGTGCGCTCATGATGAAGGCTCCTCAGTTTTTAAATGCTCTGCGCGGTAGATTCAAACTACGGCGGATTAGTGTTTGAAGAGGATGCCTTATGTAATAGGCATGTTCGTCAATGATTACGGGGCCACTACTAAATATTAGGTTTTCTTTATCTCCTTACAGGAGTCAAACCTATAATAAGTACGGAATGGGTTTGTATTGTAAATTGTCGAAAAATGAAGGAACCAATTCCCTCAACATCCACGTGGGTGAAGAAGGGGGAGCTTGGAGTGACAATCCTCTCACCACCCACATGGGTGAAGGAGAGGTGATCTATGGCAGGAATGGTTAGTGGAACAGTGCGGAGGAAATGGAGAAGTGGAGTAGAGGAGTAGAAACTAGCACCTCGTCATCACAGGAAGCCCCGTAGACTGGATGAGTAATGTTTAAAAGGGTTAGAGCCTTATTTTGTAGTACTGTATGGTGGTGTGTGGCCCCTCTTTGGTTGGCCAGTCTTGCGTGTTGTTGCCGTTGGTAGTCGCCCGTGTTTGGGTGGCAGGTAAATCTCTTCATTGTAACTTGAGCTGCGGTGGACTTTTTGGGAAGTCGTGTGTATAGCCTCCATGGGGTGGCTCTTTAGTACAACGCAGACAGATGTGTTCGGGGGTAGAGAATAGGCCGATCACATCAGGACGTGGGGTAGCGGTGTAGAAGGGGGAGCCTACGGGTTCTCCCAGGACTCGTCTACCACACCGAGTGTGTAGAGCAACCTTGTCTGGTGAACGCCCGCGCTCTACCTACACCTGGGCTTCTGGGGTTCACAGTAGTATTAGGGGTGGAGGGATCAGGTGTTCTGGGCTGTAATGATTGGGTTAGTTAAAGGTGGGCCACTCACAGTTGTAGTTGTTTTGGTTTAATTGTTTATATGTACTACTGGAAGTTTTTTTTTGTAATTGGGTATGTCCAACGATCACGAGGATGGTGCTCTTTCTGACTCCTATGGCTCAGTTGATTAAGTGTAATCGTGTTATGTTTGTGCCCATTTTCTTGTAAGGCACCGTATTGTAATAATTTAGGCTGAAAGTGAGTGAGTAAAAGTCTTAAGGGGGGAAAAAAGCTGTGTAAGGGGTCTAAATTGACTAGGCTTAATTTTGGCAATATTTACACCAAGACTTTTTCTGTTCACTCACTTTAAGCCCAATAATGACCCAGTCAGTGTTGAGATTAGGTGAAATGTTCTGTATTATGTTATTATCTTGATTAAGATATCAGTTGACATATATTAAATTGTAATGACTAGAAAGAAATAATTAACCTGGCAAGCGCGATAGGCCTCACGGAAGGCTTCCTATAGGGAACGGTGATAGGCCTCACGGAAGCAGGACCATAAAAAAAGCTTTCCAAAAAAAAAAGGGCCTATCAAAAAAAAAAAAAAATGTCTCTAGGTGAGATAATTCCCCTCCAGTACTCATCCATGTAAATCTCACCCACCCCCCTCCCCTCCTTCCCCACCTTATTCCCCCCTCCCTCCCCTCCTCAATTATCACCTATTTTCCCTCTTATTATCATCATTTATCGGTTATTTTTCTCTCCCGCGATAATGTAGCACAAGTGGGTTGCAGAAAAGATCGATATGTAACACCCAGACACCAGCCCACACCGCCCCGCTCCCCTCAGTTACCTCACAGACAGCGAGAGAGGAGGGTTGACTGTAGCTCTCTCTCGCCTGACATTACGACCGGGTGGCCAATATCTTCGTTTTTCACCACCCAAATGCTTTTCCCACTTATTTTAGCACTCTTGAAGGTTCATATATACATCATATATGTAAAATAAAAGCATACCGAAAACAAATAATGGTCTATATTGTAAATATAACGAATTCTGTCAGAATCCAAGGCTAGAAATACACAAATAACTACCCTAGCCCCTAGGTCTATTAGCGCTTACCGGGTTAAATAGGCCCAATGGTGTCTCATACTGTAGGTACGAGGGTCATTATTCTAACTTTACATATTAAATATAATTGTTTGGTATTGTTCTATTAAGTTTAGAAAAGGGGTGTCATAATCGGAGCAATGTTGTTTTGGAATTAGAATGAAATTTACTTGTTTTGGCCATTTAATCACTTCCAGGTGTATAAAGTTAATTGCAAAGCATAACTTTAACTTTGTGAATCTAGTATAATGCTGATATTTGGCCTAATAATTGCTTGAACCGAGTCTCTAGTGTGACACCCTGATTCTGAGGCCTTAGCGACAAGTGCCCACCTCAAGGGGGTTTGACAGGTGGAAATTTATGAGTCCTACCTCCAACTTAAAAACTATAGTCTTACCTAGGATATCGTACGTAATAGTTAACATGTTTGTGCCTGAAATTCGTTGCATCATATAAAAGTAATTCAATTATCCTTTGAAAGTTTTATTAGACTCTAAGTAAGTTGAGGAGCTCATTTAATCAAGGTATGGTTATTGTTGTGACAAAGGACGCTGACCCCGAGTCCTACAGAGCCTAGAGCCAAGAGTGCCAGCGTCATTCCCTCCCAGTCGCCAGCCTCGGGCGGACTAAGGGGAAATATTTGGCTTAACTCAGTATAAATTTCCCTTTTGTGTTGTGTTTAGATAAAACCTTCAGTTGAAGGTGAGTTGAAGTGAATTGTGAAGTATTTAAGATAAGTTTGAGACAATTTTTATGCCCAGTTTCTTATATATGTAACTACGAAATTATACGACATCCTTTGTCTTGGTCGAAGGTGAAATTATTCATTCCGTCTGATAATTAATCACTTAGATTTCAAATTCCATATTATTTGTCCTGCCAACCTTATTAATTATGTATAAGATAATAATGTTAATTGTATTATGTTAGTGTAGTATTATCACATCAATGATATCCCGTATGTCGAGTTAAGTATATGTAACTTAATGTAACCAACATTCCTTTGTGAGTAGGGTGTATAATTTATAGGCCTACACTCCGTTTTCTATTTTAAACCATTTTTCTTTATATATTTTTGAGGGTCAACTAAGTAAATTATATCTATCTCCAACTCTCCGTTTTCTATTTGGACCATTTTTCTTTATATATTTTTGAGGGTCAACTAAGTAAATTTTATCTGTAACCCAATAATGTACATCCTCCTTTTGTTGTCTCTTAATTGATACATTTGACCACTTTTGTAATGTTGATATGAATTAAGATATAGAATGTTGTCAGTTTTATTAATGGTAATGTTAACCCGGGAGCTGCGGGAAGACTCTTAAGAGTTCCCCCGGCGGACTGCGGGAAGACTCTCCTGAGTAAGTAAAATTAAAAATCAACTTTTGACATCGAAAAAAAAAAAAAAAAAAAAAAAAAAAAAAAAAAAAAAAAATTTGGCCCCTGGGCCATGCAAAATCTCAATCCTCTACCTCCCCTCCTTCCCCACTTTCCTCCTATCCCTCAGTTATCACCTATTTTCCCTATTATTCCCTTATTCTGAGGTATATTTTCGTGCTAACATTAGCGAGTTGCAAGCAGGGTGTTGTCATCACTGATAGCAATCGAGTGCAAGAGAGAGAGAGAGAGTATCGATCGACTGTGTCGCAGTGGCCTTGGGGAAAATTGGCGGGAAGGTAGCTTGCCTCACCCATACATTATACAACTCGCGGGCTATATCTCCGATTTTGACCATCCAAACGCTGTTTTCACTCGTTTTATTGTTGTTTCAGGTTAATACCTTTATAATCAACCCATAATAGGCACATATGGATAATTATTAATGCTATTAATGGTACAATGAATATTTTAGTGACGAAAAACCTCAAATACGTCAGCACAGGGGGAGGTTTTCAATTACCCCCGTGCGCACTTCAGAGGTTAATACCAGGTCCCAGGTCAGGAGCAAAGTCCAGGGAGAAGTACCAGGTGCAGTGTCCTGTGTCCACCCCAGTGGACATGACCTAGTGGCTGTACTGAGACAGGATGCTGTTGGTGTTATTGAGCCTTGAGCTAACCTTCACCCCATTGTGAGCTGTTGTACGCCTTATGAACCTAGTGACCGAGTGTGTGTTTACTAGGGTAGTGGCCTTGGGGTCACCTGTTGAAGGGTTTTAGTTAACTTTGATGTGGTGATAAGAAGTAGTTCAGTGCGCCAATAATACCGATATATTCCGTGGTTGACTAAAGTAATAATCGTATTGATTGGTGTATCACAGTGAAAAGTGTATTTCTCTTTACAGTGTTTTAATATAGTTAAGAATACCAAACGGTATATTGTGTTTTTATTTATCCTGTGTCATTTAGACCATTTGCATTCATTCACCTGTATTTCCTTGCATGCAACGGCCATTAAACTACCAGAGTAATAAGTTGGACCAATCATCAAGTAAGGAAGAAACACAATAATGACTAAAAAAAGAAATTTAAATAAGGCGGGGGTAAAAGCAAAGTAGCAGGAACATTAGAAAAGAAAAGTAAAGACTACGAAAACCCCCCCTTACACCTGGTCGATACTGTATCGTGAAGTCGTACTCTTCGAGTGTTTCTCTCCATCGTACTAGTAAGGCTGAATTGGTTTCGCATTTCCGTAGCCATTGCAAAGATTGGTGGTCGGTAATGATGTCCAGTTTTGCTCCTAGTACGAAAGACCGGAAGTGGTTGAGGGACCAAATGACTCCTAGGCATTCCCGTTTGGTGGCAGCATAATTTTGTTGAGCTAGATTTAAAGTAGAGCTAGCATAGGCAATGACGTGCTCCCGTCCTTCTTGGACTTGGGCGAGAACGGCTCCAATGGCGTATAATGACACGTCGGTGTAGAGACGAAAAGGTTGCTGATAGTCGGGAAATGATACAGTAGGGGCCTGCACTAGCTTTTCTTTCAGCTTCTCGAATGCTGCGTTTCTCTCAGATGTCCAAGAAAATACTGTGTCCTTATGGGTAAGTTGATGTAGTGGGCGGGCTATGTCTGCGAAGTGGGGGACGAAACGTCTGTAGTAGGTGGCTAACCCAAGAAATGAGCGGACTCCTTTGACTGTGGTGGGGGGTTGTTGGTTATGGATGGCAGATAGCTTCTGGGGGTCGGGGGAAATCCCTTGCTCGGATATTACGTGACCCAAAAAATCAACCTTGTTCCTTGCTACTTCGCATTGATGGTTTGAGTTTTAATCCGGCTTCTCTTATTCGTTGGAGTACTTGTTTCAATCGTCGTAGGTGTTCCTTCCAGGTACCAGAGTAAACTATTACATCGTCTAAATAGGCGAGGCAGGTTTCCCAAGTTAGTCCTTTGAGTACTGATTTCATCAGGCGGGAGAAGGTGGCAGGGCCGTTGCAGAGGCCAAATGGTAGTACATTGAATTCGTACAAGTGACCGCCGCTGGTGGAGAATGCTGTCTTCTGCTGATCTTCTGGTGTTATTGGAACTTGCCAGTACCCGGCTTGAAGATCCAACGTGGTGAACCATTTGGAGCCGTGGAGTGAGTCGAGGGAGTCGTCGATACGTGGAAGGGGGGTGGCGTCTTTGATCGTTGCATCGTTTAATCGCCGATAGTCCACGCAGAATCGAGTGGACCCATCTTTCTTCTTCACCAGCACCACTGGGGAAGAACAAGGGCTAATGGAGGGAGTAGCAATGCCTACATCCAACATCTCTTGCACTTGTTGTTCTTCTTCTTGCCGCTGGAGGGGGGTTCTTCCTGTGGGAGGGCTGACGCAAAGGTGGTCCGGTGGTGTTGATGGCGTGTTGTTCTAGGTTGGTCTGCCCTTTTTTGGTGGGGGTTTGAGCAAAAACGTCGCTAAACTCCAGCAGTAGGGAATACATGTTTTGTTTTTGTTGGTCCGAAAGGGACTCGGGAAGGGAGGGTAACTTCAAACTATTGGGGGCGGTGGTGGGGGTAACGGTTAGGTCATCAAACGTCTCTAGGTCCCCGATAATGAGGCCCTTGGGTAAAGTGAGTACTTCTTCGGAGATATTGGCTATTAATATGTTGTTGGTTTGGGAGGAAATGATTGCGGGCTGGATGAGGCAGCGGTCCTGAGGGGTTGACATGTTAGTGGGGGTCAAGATCATAGAGGTTTGAGGAATGGGGCGAAGGTTAACCCATTTCTGATGGTGGGGGGGAATATGGCATTTGTCTTGGATGATGGCGGGGCTGCAATGGGATTGCAGTTTAGGGGGGGTCCTGGCCTGCGGATGGGAGGGGTACCTGTGACATTTGGGCTGTGGTTGTTTGAGGGGTAACCATAGAAAACGGAATTTCAGAGGGGGGCGTGTGTGGCTTGTGGGGTGCATGTACATTCGTTTGAGCATTGGATAGGGGTTGCATAGGACATTTATCAGGGGTGGTCGAAAAAAAAGGTGGCATGGAAAGTTGCACAGGATGGCCAATATTATTTGGAGTATTCATCAAAACATTTAGAGAAGGGTGCATGGCGTTTTCTGGAATAATAGGAGTGGAATATGGGCTAAGAGAATGAGCATTACATAAAGACATGGACTTTCCTCCTTCAGTTTTGATGGGGGTAGGGGTTGAGCTTTTAGGTTTTGGGGAGGTCTGGTGGAGGGGATGACATTCTTATTGTTTTGTTTATTCTGGGGGGGCTTTTTGTGACTGTTCTGGGGATAGTGAGGCTGATTCACACTCTTGTGATTCAGGGTGCAACAGGGCGGCTGAGGGGACTTCTTTTTGGTGGAGCTTATGGACTGTTTTTTTTTTTTTAATTTATTTGGAGTTTTTTTTTTTGAAAAGAGATCAGTCGTTGGCCGCAATCAACTTGGGCCTGGAGTTTCTGAAGGAGGTCAAGTCCTAAATATCTGTCGTAATGTTGACAATCGGATGGAAAAACTATGAATGAATGGTAGCAATTTGCATGGGGGGCAGGGGTAGTTACGTGGAGAGGTTGTGTTTCACCCTGGATTTGTAAGGGAGTGTCTCCGGCACTGATTAGTTTGGATTTGGTGGGTGACAGTGCCCCAAACTTGCGGTGATGTTTGAAAACGAAAGAATGAAACAAGCATGATCTAGAGGCGCCAGTGTCGATCAATAATCGGACAGGAATGTCCTTAATCTTGGCGAGGTGATAAATGGGGGCAGTTCGGTCATTGAGGGCGTCCCCCGCCGAGGCCATCGTGGGAGGGGGATATTCTAAAAATCCTGGGGGTCTATTTCTGACTCTTCCAGGATTCTCTCTGAAGCGTCAGGGTTCATGAGGTGAGCAACATCTTCCTGCTCCAAATCCCCGGCATCCTCTTCCTCAACAAACTCCTCCTCATTTACTGAAATGCGAGGTTGGTTTGATCGAGGTTTCGCGGAGTCGCGGATTTCATGAAGGGCACACTTTGAACTACAGGCTGGGAAATCATAGGGGTTTATAATGACCAGGGTGGGGTTCTTACTCTGATTTAGGTTGTAGGTTTTGTTCCGGTTGTAGATCCGTCGCAGTGGGTTGGGTTGGAATCGTGGTCTGCTAGGCTGAGGCTTCCCGGAGGAATAGGTGGGCTTGGGGTTGGAGTTGGGGTTTTGCGGATGAGTGGTATACCTCTTGATGGCAGCAATTTTTGTTGGTTTCAGTTGCACTGCTAAGTTTCGTCGGATGATGATTAGGTCCTTTTGGAACCCGACGGGGTCGTGCACAGCAAAATAATCTTTAACTGCTGAGGGCAACACTGAGACTAAGTTCACTAAAATTTGCTGTTCTTGTTGCACTCTAGTTAGGGTGGGAAATGAGATTTTTATGTGTTGTGAAATGGTGTTCAACGTTGCATCCAGATCACCTTCGTACTTTGTGTCCTGAATACAGGTGTGGGTGACGAAAATGCCCAATGAAGGTTTGATAGCTTCAAGCACTATGGGCCTGAATTCGGCCCACGTGAGGGTAGGGGTTACCTGGTATGCGACTAGGGAAACGGCTTTTCCCAAGTGCGTAAGTGTTACAGCGATTTTTTCTTGATCCGTAGTATACGCCAAATCTAGCACGGGCTTTACAATGTCCATGTAAGTTTCTATTCCGTAGGTTTCCCCATCGTATTTCGGAATGGGAATGTGAGAACGGGTTGCCATCTTGATGTTATTTTTTCTCTATTGCTTCGAAAATGCTCTGCAATGAAATCCTCTATCCGAATCAAGAAACACCGCTGCCGCCAATGTTATGCCCTGCTTTTATACAGGATTAACTTGGTATAGGTGAGTTCTGCAAGATTGGGTATATAGGACTTCACGCACAGTACACAATAGAATCAACCGATGGTATAAATAACATCACAGTAATGGTTAATAATGCAGCTTTATTCTCCAAAAACACTAGGTAGAATAATGGTTATCTGTGCACTTGAAACAATGGTAAATTGAATAAGTCAGATACGTAGTTTTGGACTTTTTACAATCTCTAGCACTTCTCGCAGATTTGGATGGAGGTTCACTTCCCACTTCCAACGTTCAGGTATTATGCTTCTGATCACCTTATTTGTAAGATATTAGAGTACACGAATCATGCGGGTTAGGTATCTCGCTGTATTAACTCTCTGGCAATATGACTCTCAATCTAGGATGAAGGTATAGGTAATATGGTTATAGCCCAAGAATTAACGTAAAGGGATAACTGTAGCTAGTTGCACTGGTCTAGTATATTTGGCTGTTTAGGTAACACTTTAGACCGAAAAATATCAGTGAGGGGCGAATCAGGTTTCTGGTGGAGTCACAATCACTTCTTTCAAAATTGCTTTTGCTCGAGCCGTAGTCCTAATGTGGACTTATTTCTTTGGCGAGGTGAAACCTGATGACAAGAATAATTACGGGAGTCAGTTCGCCTAAACTAAATTTCACTGATATATGTTAATATATACTAGCATAATAAATCACTTTCTTCCTAACATCAGAGAGATTGATACATAAACGCATACACTGGCTGGTTGAGTTAATGGTACCGTAATTTGGTACTTTGCGAGTTAACACTGTGATCGAGTTTTCCTGGTTATCTTGTCTCGGTGGTGTCGGGGGTTAACAGCAGCTCCGGGGCCGTCCAAGTTGTCCGGGAGTGTAGAGAAGGTTTACAGATGGGCTTTTTGCGTAGCCGTGATGACGTCCCAATATGTAGAAGAGGTTCAAGGAACGCGGGCGGCTTTTCGCCTTTTTGTCAACAATGCTGATAAGGCCTACAGTCAATTGTTGCCAAGGAGTTATGCTTGCAGAATCCTCTATTAGGTTGCTCACATAATCCCTTCTAACATAACGATCTTTCTGCCTTAGATCAGTTATGAGTTATGATTATTCATGAACTTAAGTAGTAAAGAGGCACTACCAGACGTTCAGGAAACAATAAAAAATGGGTGAATCGGTTGTTTACCAATATAATATTACTGCCGGCAGTCCCGAACGCAATAATATATTCATAAAACTTAAATTCACTTCCTCACAGAGTTGCACAGATCACGGAACGCCGAAGTTATCTCGAATCTTGAGGGGGGGGGGGGGGGGGGAACACTAGATGACAACACAATGCGGTCAACCGTTGCTTTGAGCTCTAATATTCAACTGCCCGACTGTGTCTCTGGGTCTTATTTATAGGCAGGTCAAGGAAGCTCAGGAATGTTCTAGAAGTATTGGATGTCAATGCTATGAAGTAGTTAATTTATTCTGGTGAACTTAGGGGGTTAGGGAGTTTTTTTTTAATGTGGCGGTAAGTAACTTGTGATCTGATTTATGATCGTGGATATCTTAACTCTAGTATGAGGTACTAGTAGAGTTATTTAGGCGGATTTGGTGAAGGTTCATAGGGACTACTTTACTGGCGCACTACGTGAATAGGCTGGGAGGTATTATTCATCAATTCACCTAAATATCCTTCTCTGCTGGTCTAGCTGACATGCTATTCTTAATCTAGGATGGGATAAGGAAGATTTTGGTTTTGGTTAACCTCTGAAGTGCGCACGGGGGTAATTGAAAACCTCCCCCTGTGCTGACGTATTTGAGGTGTTTCCGTCACTAAAATATTCATTGTACCATTAATAGCATTAATAATTATCCATATGCGCCTATTATGGGTTGATTATAAAGGTATTAACCTGAAACAACAATAAAACGAGTGAAAACAGCGTTTGGATGGTCAAAATCGGAGATATAGCCCGCGATTTGTATAATGTATGGGTGAGGCAAGCTACCTTCCCGCCAATTTCCCCCAAGGTCACTGAGACACAGTCGATCGATACTCTCTCTCTCTCTCTTGCACTCGATTGCCATCAGTGATGACAACACCCTGCTTGCAACTCGCTAATGTTAGCACGAAAATATACCTCAGAATAAGGGAATAATAGGGAAAATAGGTGATAACTGAAGGATAGGAGGAAAGTGGGGAAGGAGGGGAGGTAGAGGACTGAGATTTTGCATGGCCCAGGGGCCAAAAAAAAATAAAAAAATAAAAATAAAAAATATTTTTTTTTTTCGATGTCAAAAGTTGATTTTTAATTTTACTTACTCAGGAGAGTCTTCCCGCAGTCCGCCGGGAGAACTCTTAAGAGTCTCCCGGCAGCTCCCGGGTTAAGGATGGGATAGGATGGTATTTGGATAGGTATTTAGAGGGTTAGTTCATCACCTGTTGGAAATTCACCTGGTGTCTAGCAAGAAGTTGTTGGCTACTTGTGGGTCATGGTGAACGTCCGCGGGGGTTGGGGGTGTCCCTTTGGGGTGGGGGGGCATGCCACTCCTTAAATATGTATATATGGGATTCTCTATGCTAATGGGGTTTTCTTATGATGTGGTGGTGTCAAGAGTGATACTCCTAGGGAGGGTTGATCCTGGGTTCTAGTTTTTACTTACTAGGATTACTCATGGGGCTCATAATAGTAGTTTTCGTGAAAATGCCAGTCAGGCGGAACAGTCGACTTCTTAGGGGTGAGAGGTTGGCTGCTGTAGCCTCGCGCCGTCCGCCCTCCTGGTTCAGGTTGTGAGTTGGGCTAGTAAGCTAGAGGGTAGTAAATGGGGTTACAAGAATGAGTCTTTATCTGCTATTTATTGGGGTGAGGAAATAAACGGGATCGGCATGTTAGAACGTTCGTCTGGGCGTCTTTACAGGGGGGGGGTTGGATATTGGAAAGGGGGTGGTTTGAGGCTAGGCGCCGCGCCACTCGTGACCTAGGGTCGTGACCCTTAATGCGCTGGACATAGGGGTGGCATTCGGTCACTATCTCACCACCATATCTCAGCATTTCCCCACACACTCCATCTATTCCTGATGCTTTCCCCATCTTCACTCTTTTCGTGGCTTCACACACTTCTGACCACCTGATACCCACCTCCTCCTCCACTGCTTCTCTTCTTGTAAAATAATTGTGTATAAAGAGTATTATTTATGCCTTCCAAAACTTGTTATCCTTTGAATCAAAGCTAAGCCAATTAGAATATCCATTAGTGTGTTACTCAGTTACTTGTTCGTCAAGGGGAATCCACGCAATGCGAGCTAAGCTCATTATTATCGCGCCTCCTTAACTGGGAATGTATTGCGTGAAATGCATGTTAAGTGTTTTATGTACTGTTGGAATGGCTGTGGATGTGTGTAATCTGTATTTAGCCAATTGGCGACATCGGAAACGAAGGCTTAGGGTGGATCTGTATGGTACCATTCTCACTATAGACGGTACCGTCTCGCCCGAAGGCTTAGGTAGCCATCAGCTTAGGTGAACCATATGATACCCATCTCGCCTTGTACCATTTTTGCCATTTTGCCAACCCCAGATGGGACGTCACAACGTCGTCCACTTGTAACGGGAAGAAATTGTACTTTCCCTTTTGGTATATGTTGTAAGGTTTGACTTAACTGTAAGACTTTTTCCCCTTCATTCACTCTTCCCTATATTTAAGGGAAATGTATCATTTAAGAAGGGTTAAGTAACCCTTGTCTATGTAAAGAGGGAATTAGCCTAGATCAGGAGGAGAACTAATATTCTCAAATCTATCTAAAATACTTTCAAGCCTAATTTTCCTTTCACCCCTTTTGGTATCCCATGTAAAAATCTTTCCTTTTCGAATTTAGAGTAATGCCCCCTTGTGTAAAAAGACCGCCATTTCCTACCCAAGCGACACCTACCCACCCCCAGTCCCTGTCATCATTCCCCGCTTCTTCTCCGGACTTAGGCTTCCTTTCCCTCCATTCAGAGGTTCGTAATTAAGGTTTATAGTGTTATAGGGTATTGCTTCTTCAGTTAAGTAAGTACTAGGTGTGTAATGTAGGAGATATTACGGTGATTGACAAATTCGTGAACTCGAGCCTACCATCGGGTTGGTCGACAGGCACCCCTCACCTGCCAAGTGTCTACAACCATACAAATTCCCCCATTATCATTGGGTTCAGTAAAACTTAGTCTGTGCACCTTTGCTAAGTGTTTTTCTGATATTTTAGACTTTGTTATCCCAAATTAACGTCAAATTAACTTCGTCTGTAATAATTTCAGTCAGAGGGACGCCATTTGATGGCCTTCCAATTCTTGTGTTTTTCCATAATTCCCGACCAAACTTAGGCTAGCCTATTTTGCTAGTTTGTCTTTCACCGTTTTACATAATCCTGAGGTAGTGCGAGAACACCAGTTAAGAGTAGAATTGAGGATGAAGTTGATTAAAATGCTTTTGAAGCTTGACCGCCATTTTAGGATTTAGACCATCTCGCATTTCGGAGAGACGACCAGGTTGAGTAAATTACTAATGTAGCAGTTGTATTGTATGTTTAGAACTTGTTATTACTTTGAGTTTATAAAACCATGCATTTTGGTAAATATGATTGTATTTTAACGTGTAAATCAGGAAAGGACATTCGTTTGAGATCGTGTCCTTGAGTTTTGTTTACCTTTCGTGTCTCCGACGTTCCAAAGTTAGGCCTATTCAGATAAGTATTTATAACTAACGTCTCCTAGGCCTGGTTATCGTTCATTTTAAATGTTTTTACTGGGTTATAGTGTAAAGAGTTACTTGTTATCTTGATTTAGAGGTCCTCATTTCCCAACCCCAGTACCGTCAAATTTCGGACCCCCATTGGGTCGGGTTTATTTCAGATGATTATTTGTTCTTACCTATTGTTACTTAAAGTTAACTAGTGAAAAGGCCGTTTAGGTATGGGTACTTGCTGAATTATTATGGTAGGTTATATGATTTTACATTTTTAATTAGCCTAGGCTACCTAACTTTCACCTAATTGGAAGTACAGTAGGCTATTATTAATTATTGTGCTTTTTGAGTGTATTATGAGTATTGATTCCTATGATATAATTATGTTTGACATGGTCTAATGTACAGAGTTGCATTGCAAGGGATGGAACGCTGTAGTGAGATTCTGGGCAGCTGATTTCAGGGGATAAGTTACTCGAGTTACAGTAGAATTAACGTTTAGCTTTGTTAGAGCCTTGTATAGCACCCTCCGCATTGAGCAGTCCAACCTGTTAAGTTTGACCATGACAATTACCTTTGATTTATGCCATTATTGTATTGATTTGACTCCATAGATATGCTGAGTAACATATGTACCTGTACTTAATGAGAGGATCTTTGGATGCCTCAAGAGATTATTTCGGTACTGTACTGTAATGTCATAATTTGATCTGTCAGTGTATTTCTGTACTTATATTAGCTCATCTATTTTTATACGTTAATAGGAATCCATGTATTTTTATATGTTTATATTAGCCTATATTTTTATATGTATTTGTTTTAGTATTACTGTGTACTGTAATTAGGATATTGATTAACCCCATTATTAAGGGTTAGCTATATGTCAACCGTGGGTTAAGAATGTATTCGACTTACCAGGGAACCAGTTTGGGACGGAGTCGATGTGATGCTGAATGGCTGATGGCGGAGAATCGGAGATTCACCCCTCCCATTGGCTGAGTGCAGGATGCTGAACTCGTGTACTGTACGAGGGTTCAAGGACCGCAGGAAGACGTATGATTACCCCCTATACCCCAGGATACGGTAGGCCGAAGAGACGTAAAGGCAAGCCTGGCCGATACCGGTACTGAGCGGAATTGGGATGTATAATACTGAGAGGAATGGGGTCGATACAGACAGCAATATTCGAGTCCTACTCCTAGGTTAAGAGACTGACCCAGTACGGTAATGGATTGGTCTCAGGTTAAGGGTATAGAGATAATTAGATACGGTACGGTACCAAAATTAAGAGTTGTAAACGGTAAAATGTTCCTTATACTGTATTAATATCAAGCTTAAGATTACTGCAATATGTTTGTATCTATCCTCCCGTACCTATTTGGATCTAAATGTGTTGTCAGGATGGTAAATCGGAGCCGTCAGTATTAAAGTGGTCTAAGAGTAGTACCGGTAGCCTAACCGAATTAAAGTCTTGTCAGCCAACATTGAAGGTGAAGTTCTTGATTGGTCTTTGCTAGCCTCCGATTTATCCTACTGTCCTAATGTACCTGAATAATGAGCATGAGTCACGATTGCATAAAAAAATAAGAAAACCATGGGGACGGCCAGTTCACCTGAAGGTGGGCGATCAAATAATTCGAATGAATTACCGTTCCCAAAAACATCCTTATGTGATATCTAGAAAGTAGAGAATATGCTAGGTCTCAGTGGGGTTTTTGTGGTTCTTTGGTCTTATCATCGTGTCGGAGTTGCAGCCTTTCCCCTTCCTCGAAGGATGTTGGATGTGGGTCAACCAAACAGGGTTGTCCTCTCGTTAATTAGAATGCAATAACGGGTTTGTCGTCATCTCTTCCTTTCTATCCTTGAGTACCTATTTTCCACCTTCGCAGCTTAATCTATCTTCTTCTTCTGTCTCTCCCTCCCTCTCTCTCTCATGTTAGCAGAAGAAGGGAAGTGATGAAAAAGAGAGATACCCTACCCCCCCCGTTACAGTGGTGTGCAGCGGTGCGATTTCTTTAGGAGTCCATGGTTGACATGCTCCTGTTCCGTTCAGGGCTCCTGAATTAATCCCGTACCCCCCGTAGAAGAGACTGTACAGTACTGGTTCTTACACTTTCGCTCGGGTGTTTAGAATCAGTGCGTTGCAGTTGTCATTTTTCACGCTACCAACCCGTGAAATAGTTACCACAAACAGTATTGGCCATGCTACCACATTTCAATACGGTTAGTGTAATATTTCAGGGAATCTTTAAGTGCAGCAGATACCAGCAAGAATCACAGTGACTGAAGGAACCGCAAAGTTGAGAAAGCGGTGGTTAGTGTTTTCCGGTTATTAGTTGTCTATCAATTATCCTTCTTTCCTGTCCAAGATGGAGAATCCTGATCCAGAGCCAAGGCACGAGGTGCAAGATGCTTTAGTCAGGAGGAATGAGGAACAAGGAAGTGAAGTGTCATTTGAGGATACGGACAGTTCCCGGTTTGTCACGGTCGACCAGTGGGAGGAAGGTCAGAGTGAAGACAACTCCCAGAATGAAATGGACCAGATGAAAGCCATACTAGAACGATTAGTCGGTGAAATGTCAGCATTGGCAGACCAGGTGCGAGACGTGAGAGACCGAGAGATGTTCCAGAGCCCAACTGGTACTCCACAACCAACCCCCAGCATTAAGAACCTTTCCCCGCCTCCGCCTCTTGCCTTTGCGGACTCTCTCAAATCTGCAACCCCAACACCTCCCACTCCTTCCCCTCCAGTACCCTTGATCCGTAATCCCCCAACCTCACTTTCCCATTCTTCTTCACATCCCCCAGCTCCCCTCCGTCAGCCCTACCACCGACGTAGTGAAGGGATTAGTTCCCGAGATGTACCCATGCTTCACATGGACGAGTTACGATCTTATATGGCTTCCACTAAGATTGAGGTCTTTCAGATGCGGATCGAAGCCTGTATGTCCCATGACGAGGCAAGGTTGAACCTGGCCAAGTTCAAGTTGGATTCCGACCTGGCTGTTCTGGTGCAAGTAGAGACAGCTCAGGGAAAGTTAAAGACTTGGGCAGAGTTCATCCAGTTCCTGAAGCAGTTCTTTCATAAGACGCCAACGATGTCCGAGTCGTTCCGAGAAGCAGAACATAACACGTACGTCCTCTCAGAAGATCCTTATGATTACGTCCAGAAGATGACGTATAGCTATAGTATGATTCAGTCAATGTTCCCAGGGGAAACTTTACCTCCACGCGACCAGTGGCTTAAAATAAGACTCCATGCGACCCTCCCCTTATCCGTTAAGCAACAGGTGGATCGATACATGCCTGTTGAGATACCCCTGAAGGAGTTCCTGAGGCACCTGAACTATGAGCGTCAGCTGCAGAACCATGCGGAACGGATGGTCGCAGGAGGGCGGGTTTGTGAAGTAATGAAACACCATGCCCCAGTGACTACACCGCCTCCCAACAGTAGCCAACCTTCCCTGACGACCCCTCTCCTTCCATCAACGGGAATGGACGATAGATTCATCCGCCTCCAGGAATCTCTGGCGACCTTGTCACAGGATGTCCAGAGATTAACACGAAGACCTCAGTATACAGGATGCCCCTTCTGTAGAACAAAGGAGCATAACAGGGCGGATTGTCCCCTCCGTCCCCCACGTTTAGCATGTTTCGACTGCCTGAGAGAGAATTGTAGACGTGGGAGACCTGACTGCCCAGGGCGAGAGGGTAGAGCAACAAGGTGACTCGGGACCTCGAACAAATCTCCAACCATTTTCCTCGTAGTAAACCAGAGATCGTGTCGCGCCATGGTAGATACCGGTAGTGAGCTTACGCTCGTTAAGCAGTCCTTGGTGATTGAGTTAGGGCTTCCTATCTCTCTCAGCAAGAATATTCCAGCCCTCTTTGGAATTACTGGTACCTCCCTAAGGATTTTGGGCACGGTCTCCCTGGCGGTATGCGTAGGAATGTCCCAGACAATACAGCACCTGGCGGTGGTGATCCCAGACGACTATATGGACACTGACCTGATTCTTGGGGTCGACCTTTTGGGTCGCTACCCTATGTTATGGAATCATCCACGTCAGACGCTACGTTGGGGGGATGTTACCTACGACATCCATCATATTACTACAGGGAAAAGAAAAGCGAGATCTGTTCGCCGAGTCAAGGCTACACTCACTGAGGAGAAGCCCCAGAAAGAAAATTGCATTCGGCTCCCCCGTCGAATGGTGATAGGTCCTTACCAGACTGTTATGCTCCCTGTTATTGTTGGTGAGGACATAAATAGCATTCTGGAAATTCAGCCCCGGAACCCTGCTCTTCAACAAGAACTTCCAATATGTGTGCGAGTTACTAGTGAGGCCGAAGTCTTTCTCCCTTTCGCAAATCCTTCCCGTGGAAGAGTGGTCCTGAAGCCTGGCACCCTCCTAGCCACGTACGAGAAACTGGCAGAGAGTCAGATTCACGATGTACCCCAGTGCATGAAGACCAAAGTAAGTAATGCTATGCTTCCTGACATGGATCAGCCCTCCTCCTCGGGGACCCGAGAGGAAAAGTTACAGTCTTTGATTGACAAGTGTCAATGGGACCACTTGGAGGATGGTCAGAAGGGTCAGCTGGGACATGTTCTCAAGGAGTATAATTCGGTTTTCATCTTGAGTGAACACGAATTAGGCACTATGAATGTTCCCCCGGCCCATATTCATGTTTCAGACCCTACACCTACGAGAAGCCCTTTGTATAGAACCCCGGAGAAAGCAAAGCCGATTCTCGCACAAATGTTGAACGACATGTTGAAGAAGGATATCATCGAGCCTTCAACAGCGGCCTGGTTGAGCCCTATAGTCTTAGTTGCTAAACCTGATGGCACCAAGCGCATGTGTTTGGATTATCGTCAGGTCAATACGAGACTACAGGCCGACATCCAGCCACTGCCCAGGTTAGATGAGTTAGTGGAATTGACTACTGGACACAAGTATTATGCTACGCTGGATCTCAAGGACGCGTACTACCAGATTCCCCTTGATGATGAGAGCCGAGATCTGACGACTTTCAGCGATGGAGTAGCGTTATATCGTTTCAAGCGGCTACCTTTTGGGCTCAGTTGTAGCCCGGCCATATTCACACGGCAGATGGGTTCTGTCCTGGCTCCCTTGGCAAAGGAAGGCTGGGTCCGAAACTATCTGGATGATGTGCTGCTATGGGCATCTAGTTTTGATGAGCTCCTGACTCGTCTATCTACTCTTTTCAGTCACTTTGCCAAGATGGGCCTGAAATTGAATCTCACTAAGTGCCAATTTGCACACGCTGAGGTAAAATTTCTGGGCCACCTCATTTCTGAACAAGGGTGTAGACCAGATCCGGAGAACGTCGAAGCTGTGATCAACATGAAGTCCCCCTCGAACGTCAAGGAAATACGGCGATTTTTGGGCATGGCCGGTTTTTACAGGAAGTGCATTCCTCAATTTGCCAAATTTGCAGCTCCCTTAACTGAGTTAACCAAGAAGTATGCACAGTTTGAATGGTCCTCGGAGTGTGAAGAGGCGTTCCAAAAGCTGAAGACCTTGTTAGTTAGTGCACCTGTTCTAGTGAAGGCGGACATGCACCGCAAGTTCCTTCTGCATACAGATGCTTCTGGTACTCATGTGGGCGCAGCGTTGATGCAACCTCAGTCAGACGGCACCTTGCGGCCCGTGGGGTATTTTAGTAAGAAGTTGAAGCCCGCTGAAACTCGCTACTCCACCACTGATCGTGAAGCTTTAGCCGTAGTATTAGCATGTAGACAGTTTCACCACTACTTGTGGGGAGTCCGTTTCAACCTCATGACGGATCATCAGCCATTGGTGTCAGCCTTTACGAAGAAGACTAAGTCGGCTCGCATGAGTCGGTGGAGTCTAGAGATGAGGGAGTATAGGTTTGACATCAGTTACAAGCCGGGTCCTAAGAATTATGTTGCCGACCAGTTAAGTCGACCTGTGAGAGCAGTGAGGTGGGAACAGGATCAGAAATGGTTAGGTAAGACCAGCGCCGAGATGAGGGAGTTGCAGTGTCAGGAGGCCCGATGGAAGGATCTCATAGTTTTCCTCGAAGGTGGGGCCTTACCTAAGCATCGCTATCCTCGAGCCACGCTCGATCAGTTTGTAGTGGACCAAGGAGTTCTTTATTTTGTAGTGGCTAAGTCGGACGGAAGTCTGCATTACCTTCTAGTTGTGCCGAGTGAGCTGAAGAAAGCTGCGTTGAATCTGGCACATGACCAAGAGTCTGGTCATCTGGGTAGATTTAAGAGTATCATGAAGGCCGAGTCGCTGTTTTACTGGCCTAATTTACGTAGTGATGTAAGTACTTATGTTAGGGAGTGTTCGGTCTGTCAGCAGTATAAGGGCACCCAAGGACTCCAGCAGCGCTGGCAGGAATTGCCACCCGTTAAGCAACCTTTGGAGAGAGTCAGTGTTGATCTTACGGATATGACGGCAGGAGCCCAGGGGTATCGTTACATTCTGACAGTAACCGATCACTACAGTAGATTTGTAAGGTTCTATAAGTTAAGGTCTAAGGTCTCGGCAGAGGTCTGTGGGAAGTTCCGAGAGTACTTATGCGATTTCGGGTCGCCTCAGACCCTCCTCTCTGATAATGGTGGAGAGTTTACCTCGCAACAGTTCCGAGATTTATGCACTTCATTTAATATTAAGTTGGGATATGTGACTCCTTATCACCCGCGTGGGAACAGTGTGACCGAACGGATGCATCGGACATTAAAGACGGTCTTAGCAACCTTGTGTAAAGGGCACCCCTTAAGGTGGCCCCAGTATGTAGGCGAGTGTCAGCGCGTTATGAACTGTGCAGTGCATGTGACGCTAGGGGAACAACCTCATTTTGCGTTCTTTGGTCGTTACGCTCCCAGACAATTAGGTGCAGCGTTACCATCAATAGAAAATGAGGAACGCCAAGAGGCTATGTCCGTCGCGAAAGAGGTCCTGGAACAGACCTCACTGACCATGGCCAGGAAGTTTAGAGACGTGGCTAATCGGAACCGCCGGAATGAAAAGGTCAATGTGGACGACATGGTATGGATCAGGAACGAGAATCCACTACCCGGGACTAGCCAAAAGTTGAACGCAAAGTGGGTGGGTCCCTTTAGAGTCACGGAAGTAGTCCGAGACGGGGCTGCGTATAAGCTAGTAAATCCCTATACGGGTGTGTTTATGAAAAGGGCCGCTGAGAAAGTGAAACCGTTCGTGGGTGAGGAGTATTGGCTAGTAGAGCAAGTTGAAATGCCGGTTGAGGAAGACTATCAACCTGAGATTTTAGCACCCAGAGCCCGTCAGCCGGCCCGGCGTTATATAGAATCTTGTTAGAGTGTACAGTAGAGTCCCTGTTGTGGTCGTCTTGTTGTGTACTCCCCTGTGGCCCCCGCATGGTTAATTAATCTTTCCGGTCAAACCCCCGTGCAGCGAAACTTTAAGAGACGTAGGTGCCTAGGTTATGTAGAACGTCATACAGGTGATTGGGACTAGGGTGGTGGCGTTCCCATCATGACGTGCTGTTGGCTCTGAGTACCTTTATGGTTGACTGGGGTTATACTCCTTTCGTCCCGAGGCTCAGCCAGCGCACAGAGTGTGAAGGGACTCCCACGATACGGGCGTCCACGCTGCTCTCTAGTCTGGTCTCCTGGGGTTTTCCAAGCAATAAAGGGGTGGAGAGAGGCTGTCTCTACGGGGACAAGATAGTGCCTGGTTGGCACTCTCCTGAAAAGGAGGGACACTTTATAGAGTGGTATAGTGATTTGTTGATGAAGGAAGGGATGCCCCACAGGCAGAGTACAGTACAGTAATGATGTGTCAGATTCTAAGACGTTGGGTATAGACTGCGAGCTCTGGGCATGGTAAGATGCCAGGCGGATCAGAAATTCTGCTGTAATAAGTTAAGGCTGGATTAATTGGTAACTGTATAATGTTTATGTTGATGAAAGAGTGAATGAGGTAAAAAGTCTTCAAAGAAAAGGTAGAGCTGTGTAACGGGAAGAAATTGTACTTTCCCTTTTGGTATATGTTGTAAGGTTTGACTTAACTGTAAGACTTTTTCCCCTTCATTCACTCTTCCCTATATTTAAGGGAAATGTATCATTTAAGAAGGGTTAAGTAACCCTTGTCTATGTAAAGAGGGAATTAGCCTAGATCAGGAGGAGAACTAATATTCTCAAATCTATCTAAAATACTTTCAAGCCTAATTTTCCTTTCACCCCTTTTGGTATCCCATGTAAAAATCTTTCCTTTTCGAATTTAGAGTAATGCCCCCTTGTGTAAAAAGACCGCCATTTCCTACCCAAGCGACACCTACCCACCCCCAGTCCCTGTCATCATTCCCCGCTTCTTCTCCGGACTTAGGCTTCCTTTCCCTCCATTCAGAGGTTCGTAATTAAGGTTTATAGTGTTATAGGGTATTGCTTCTTCAGTTAAGTAAGTACTAGGTGTGTAATGTAGGAGATATTACGGTGATTGACAAATTCGTGAACTCGAGCCTACCATCGGGTTGGTCGACAGGCACCCCTCACCTGCCAAGTGTCTACAACCATACAAATTCCCCCATTATCATTGGGTTCAGTAAAACTTAGTCTGTGCACCTTTGCTAAGTGTTTTTCTGATATTTTAGACTTTGTTATCCCAAATTAACGTCAAATTAACTTCGTCTGTAATAATTTCAGTCAGAGGGACGCCATTTGATGGCCTTCCAATTCTTGTGTTTTTCCATAATTCCCGACCAAACTTAGGCTAGCCTATTTTGCTAGTTTGTCTTTCACCGTTTTACATAATCCTGAGGTAGTGCGAGAACACCAGTTAAGAGTAGAATTGAGGATGAAGTTGATTAAAATGCTTTTGAAGCTTGACCGCCATTTTAGGATTTAGACCATCTCGCATTTCGGAGAGACGACCAGGTTGAGTAAATTACTAATGTAGCAGTTGTATTGTATGTTTAGAACTTGTTATTACTTTGAGTTTATAAAACCATGCATTTTGGTAAATATGATTGTATTTTAACGTGTAAATCAGGAAAGGACATTCGTTTGAGATCGTGTCCTTGAGTTTTGTTTACCTTTCGTGTCTCCGACGTTCCAAAGTTAGGCCTATTCAGATAAGTATTTATAACTAACGTCTCCTAGGCCTGGTTATTGTTCATTTTAAATGTTTTTACTGGGTTATAGTGTAAAGAGTTACTTGTTATCTTGATTTAGAGGTCCTCATTTCCCAACCCCAGTACCGTCAAATTTCGGACCCCCATTGGGTCGGGTTTATTTCAGATGATTATTTGTTCTTACCTATTGTTACTTAAAGTTAACTAGTGAAAAGGCCGTTTAGGTATGGGTACTTGCTGAATTATTATGGTAGGTTATATGATTTTACATTTTTAATTAGCCTAGGCTACCTAACTTTCACCTAATTGGAAGTACAGTAGGCTATTATTAATTATTGTGCTTTTTGAGTGTATTATGAGTATTGATTCCTATGATATAATTATGTTTGACATGGTCTAATGTACAGAGTTGCATTGCAAGGGATGGAACGCTGTAGTGAGATTCTGGGCAGCTGATTTCAGGGGATAAGTTACTCGAGTTACAGTAGAATTAACGTTTAGCTTTGTTAGAGCCTTGTATAGCACCCTCCGCATTGAGCAGTCCAACCTGTTAAGTTTGACCATGACAATTACCTTTGATTTATGCCATTATTGTATTGATTTGACTCCATAGATATGCTGAGTAACATATGTACCTGTACTTAATGAGAGGATCTTTGGATGCCTCAAGAGATTATTTCGGTACTGTACTGTAATGTCATAATTTGATCTGTCAGTGTATTTCTGTACTTATATTAGCTCATCTATTTTTATACGTTAATAGGAATCCATGTATTTTTATATGTTTATATTAGCCTATATTTTTATATGTATTTGTTTTAGTATTACTGTGTACTGTAATTAGGATATTGATTAACCCCATTATTAAGGGTTAGCTATATGTCAACCGTGGGTTAAGAATGTATTCGACTTACCAGGGAACCAGTTTGGGACGGAGTCGATGTGATGCTGAATGGCTGATGGCGGAGAATCGGAGATTCACCCCTCCCATTGGCTGAGTGCAGGATGCTGAACTCGTGTACTGTACGAGGGTTCAAGGACCGCAGGAAGACGTATGATTACCCCCTATACCCCAGGATACGGTAGGCCGAAGAGACGTAAAGGCAAGCCTGGCCGATACCGGTACTGAGCGGAATTGGGATGTATAATACTGAGAGGAATGGGGTCGATACAGACAGCAATATTCGAGTCCTACTCCTAGGTTAAGAGACTGACCCAGTACGGTAATGGATTGGTCTCAGGTTAAGGGTATAGAGATAATTAGATACGGTACGGTACCAAAATTAAGAGTTGTAAACGGTAAAATGTTCCTTATACTGTATTAATATCAAGCTTAAGATTACTGCAATATGTTTGTATCTATCCTCCCGTACCTATTTGGATCTAAATGTGTTGTCAGGATGGTAAATCGGAGCCGTCAGTATTAAAGTGGTCTAAGAGTAGTACCGGTAGCCTAACCGAATTAAAGTCTTGTCAGCCAACATTGAAGGTGAAGTTCTTGATTGGTCTTTGCTAGCCTCCGATTTATCCTACTGTCCTAATGTACCTGAATAATGAGCATGAGTCACGATTGCATAAAAAAATAAGAAAACCATGGGGACGGCCAGTTCACCTGAAGGTGGGCGATCAAATAATTCGAATGAATTACCGTTCCCAAAAACATCCTTATGTGATATCTAGAAAGTAGAGAATATGCTAGGTCTCAGTGGGGTTTTTGTGGTTCTTTGGTCTTATCATCGTGTCGGAGTTGCAGCCTTTCCCCTTCCTCGAAGGATGTTGGATGTGGGTCAACCAAACAGGGTTGTCCTCTCGTTAATTAGAATGCAATAACGGGTTTGTCGTCATCTCTTCCTTTCTATCCTTGAGTACCTATTTTCCACCTTCGCAGCTTAATCTATCTTCTTCTTCTGTCTCTCCCTCCCTCTCTCTCTCATGTTAGCAGAAGAAGGGAAGTGATGAAAAAGAGAGATACCCTACCACTCCCGTTACAGTAGGAATAGATGGAAGATATAGTGGCCACTAAGAAATAAGAATTAGGATGACTTAGCAGGAAACAGGTGGTTGTATTGGAGCGGCTAGAAGGAGATGTTCTTGAGGTCGTAGCGAAAGCGAGTCTAGTTTGTCTTGGAGCGAGGGACCCTCAGGTTTCCGAATATGACGCATGCGCAGTTATCTTATCTACCAATGCGTCATTTAACTAACTACAAGATATACAGGATTTATTATAATGACAACCCGATATAATAATGGATAATAAACCCATAAAGACTTAACCCTTTGGCTGCGGCTATGTTTGGGCTATTTAGGGCATATTCAGGCACTCCTGAATGATAAATCAAGCATCTGCATTAAATGAAGTGTATTCTGCCGAAAAATAGGCGAAAATAGCTTCAAAATGACACCAGAACGGACCCTGTACGTGGTCTGGTTCACCCGCAGTGGTCCCAGTGAAACGCGGGAACCCCGCTATTATGTAACACTCGCTCGCTTGGATACACTGGTGAGAGAGACAGAGAGAGACCCGCCCGAGACACAGCCTAGCTCAGTGAGCCGCTCGGTGCTCTGAGGGTCGGAGGTGGGCCCCTCATGCTCCCGCCCACTGACACTCGATTTTTACGTTTTTTATAAGCTTTTAAAGCCTGGAAATTGCTGTAACTTGCCAAAACATTCCAGAACGTCACCCGCAGCGAAAGGATTAATACTAAATAGTATATATATTTTATATAGATATATAACTTAGCCTAATACTGGCGCCTAATTTGAACTTCCAGTATGTTAACTTAACCTAAACTGTCGAGTTATTTACGAGTCTCGACACATTCCCACCACCAATATATACATTATCTACAATAATCCTGCAGCAATTTTAGATATCCAAAGCTGTGAAGAGCTAACAGCGGCTCGGCGAAGAGGTAGTCTTCTAACAGGATCGTTACTGGCAGATGATCCAGCGACCGCTGGTGACATAGGGGTGGAGTCGTGAGAGCTAAGACCATCACTAGTGACCGCCGGTTGAGGGATCGAAATGCTTTCGATTTCCTGTTCCAATGGATACAACTTGACGATGGGTCGCGTGGTCAGGCCAGTTTTTGTTCTAATCTGGACCACTCTAACCAGATCATCTCGTCCGGGATAGAGTCTAACTACCCTACCAAGTTTCCAAAGGATACGAGGTCCCTCGTCATGTATAAGCACGATGTCATTTATCTTTGGCCATACACTGCTTGATGAGCCTCTTTTATTCTTCTAGGCTTCTCGTAGTGATGCCAAGTATTCACTAGACCAACGCCTCCATAGGTCCCGGATCAACTTATTGATGTAATTGTACCTGCTGTGTATCGCTGCTTTACTATCGTAACTAGGATCCTGCAGCTGAATTAGGTCCTTTGGGAAGTCACGAAGTCTACGACCTTTAACCCGGGAGCTGCGGGGAGACTCTTAAGAGTTCCCCCGGCGGACTGCGGGAAGACTCTTGAGAGTAAGTAAAATAAAAAATCAACTTTTGACATCGAAATTTTTTTTTTTTTTTTTTTTTTTTTTTTTTTTTTTTTTTTTGGCCCCTGGGCCATGCAAAATCTCAGTCCTCTACCTCCCCTCCTTCCCCACTTTCCTCCTCCTTCAGTTTTCACCTATTTTCCCTATTATTCCCTTATTCTGAGGTATATTTTCGTGCTAACATTAGCGAGTTGCAAGCAGGGTGTTGTCATCACTGATGGCAAGCGAGTGCAAGAGAGAGAGAGAGAGTATCGATCGACTGTGTCTCAGTGGCCTTGGGGGAAATTGGCGGGAAAGCAGTTTGCCTCACCCATACATTATACAACTCGCGGGCTATATCTCCGATTTTGACCATCCAACGCTGTTTTCACTCGTTTTATTGTTGTTTCAGGTTAATACCTTTATAATCAACCCATAATAGGCGCATATGGATAATTATTAATGCTATTATGGTACAATGAATATTTTAGTGACGGAAACACCTCAAATACGTCAGCACAGGGGGACGTTTTCAATTACCCCCATGCGCACTTGTTAGGTTAACCAGCATGGATGGAGTAATAGGGCAAGGGTCCTCCAGATCACCCGAGACATATGTTAAAGGGCATCATTCACGGTAGCCGCCAGCTCCAATAGGACAGTAGTTAGTTCCTCAAAGGAGACTAGAGCACGACCTAGTATTTTTTTAAGCCCAGCCTTCACAATACCTATGGCTCTCTCCCAAATAGCTCCGAACCAAGGCGCGCTGGGATAAAACGCCATTCATATCGGATTTCGGCAAGATGAGCCTGAAGACTGGGATCGCTTTGAATGTCTTCCAAGTGTCTGGAAGCTCTCACAAATGTAGCAGCATATTGTCGCTTAACATTATCTGTGGAAATCCCTGCCTACTACAAAATCTCCGGAACGCATGGATAAAGCTGTCACAGGTCATACTGCTAACTACTTCAATGTGAATAGCTCTTGTAGTAGCGCACGTAAATAAAAGCATATATTATAAGCCTTGTTGTTGGGTGAGCCCCGGACAGGAATTGCTCCTGTATAATCAACCCCCGTGACCTCGAAGGGATCTCTAGGAGTAGTCCTGATGTCTGGTAGAGGAGGTACTCTAGCTTTCGCGTAGGTATTACCCTGTATTTTACAACAGGTCACTTGTTTAACTGCTCGTCTTATCTTAGGAATCCACCACCTCTGCCGTATATATGCGACCACGTGATTAACTCCATAGTGACAACAGACACGATGACACATATTGATGAGCATGGTAGTGAAAGGATGTTCGGAAGGCAGTAGTATCGGATATTTCATTGAATCCGGAAGAGCCGCTAACTTCAATCTACCTTCACATACAATTAATCCTCCTTTCATGACAAGTCCTAATTGGTTTACCAAATTATTGCGAGTACCCTTGTCACCAGACAGCATCTCGTACTCCTTTGGGAAGCATTCCTGCTGGCATCTTTGAGCTATAATCTTTTCTGCTACTTTTAGTTCCTTTATGCTGAGGAGGGCACTGTCTGTGGGAGACGTCCCTTTAATTTTTGCCTTCAAATTATTCTTGTATCGAATAGTCCATGCAACTACCCGAATGAATTTATCATAACTGCCATATTTTTCCCAGTTCCATAACTGTGTGTCCTGTTCATCATTGGTCCCAATGACTTGGCTAGTTACTTTTGGCATTGGGTCATCTGGTAATATGTCTTCTGGCCACTCGTGTTTGTTTCGGAGCCACATGGGCCACTCCCACCAAAACGCAGAAGATTTCAGATGTTTTGCCGAAACACCTCTAGACAGTAAGTCACTAGGGTTTTCTTTAGAGGACACGTACCGGAATTCTACAGTCGGAAAAAGGGATTTGATTTCGTCAACACGGTTTGCGACAAACACTGGAAGCTTCTTCATACTACGTAACCAATGCAATGTAACCTGGCTGTCGCACCATAATACAATTTTGTTGACTTTTACAATTTTATGATAGGCTTCCTCCACAAATTTGATTAATCTGGCAGCTAGCAAAGCAACAGTTAGCTCTAGTCTTGGTATTGTTATGGATCTTATGGAAGCGACCTTTGCTTTAGCGATGACCAGACAGCTATGTTCCGGGCTCCCAAAATATATTGCAGTGCCATAGGCGACACCACTTGCATCGCTAAACGCATGAAGTTCCACTGAATCAGCATATACCGTCCTCCGAGGATAAGTAAAGTCACAGAAGAGGTGCAGGTCCTTGGTAACTGTAGACCATTCGGTAGCGCAGTCATCAGGTAGTGGATCGTCCCAATCTAGTTTCAGTCTCCATAATTGCTGTAAGAAAATTCTGGACCTTATTGTAACGGGCAGTAGTACACCGAGTGGATCGAACAATTGTGCCGCCACTCTTAAGCACTCTCTCTTTGTTGCCTTATTGGTCTCTGGGAGACTAGCGTTGAACGTCAACAGATCAGAGTCAGGTAACCATAAGAGTCCTAATGTCTTCACCTGCTCTTGATTCTTGGCAGCAACACCATCCAATTGCAGGAGGTCACGTAGTTGAGGACAATTGGTAGCCCATTCTCTGAGATATAAATGTGCTTGAGACATTATTCTTTGGGCATCCCAGTAATGCTTAATGACAGTCTCTTCATCACTGCCTGTCCCCTGGAGGTTGTCAATGTACAAACCTTCCTTAATAGCCTCCACAACTCCGGGATCCTCTTTAATAATGGAAAGATGTTTTAAGATCGTGGCATTATGAAGAAACTGTGAGGAAGTCGCCCCGAACAACACTACCTTAAATCGGTAGCAAAGTAAGGGTGAGGATAAGTCCAAGGGATCCTTTGGCCACAGAAATCGGGTGTAATCACGATCTTCTTCATGAAGTCTCAACATGAGAAAGGCTTTCTCGATGTCACTTATCCAGGCATATTTGTGGACCCTGAATCTCAGCAATATTTTTGCTAGATCCGGCACTAGTGATGGCCCTGTGTAAAGGCAGTCATTAAGACTTGGTCTGCCCTTGCCAATACTAGCGGAACAGTCGTACACAATACGAACGGGCGTCGTTGTAATATTCTTGGTGACCCCGTGATGTGCCAAATAATGACTGTTTTCAGTAACGCCGAAAGGAACCTCTTCAATAAAATCACGATGAAGTTGATCTTGGATAACGTTGGTGTAGTGACTACAATAGACAGGTTCCTGTTTGAAATGCTTCTGCAGACCCCTTAGTCGACCAGCTGCTAAACCATAATTAGAAGGCAGCTTCTCTTTATGTTGGTTCCATGGCAGTCTGACTTCATATTGCTGATTCTGTGCAGAGTATGTTACTGTCTCCTTGTATATGTCCAACGCAGTCATGGTTTCCTTTGAATCTTCATTTGGAGAAATTCCTAGATGATCCAGTTCCCACATACATTTTAATTCATTATGACATGGATTACTTGATTCCGTGGATATATATTGATCCATCAGGGTGACCGCAACTTTCAAAACTGTAACTACCTCCACTTGGGCGCTAGACTTGTCGTTATGGCAGGAGCCACTTAGTGCATAACCAAATTTAGTGGGCAAGAGAATTATGTCACCCTCTTTCTTGTACCCTGGCCGCACTAAGTCATAATAATAATCGGCACCAACCAACAAGTCCAGTCGAGATGTCTGTGTCATTAGAGGATCAGCTAATTTGTAACCCTTGTTTTGCAAAACTCTCGTGTCTGCTTCAAGGCATTCTGATCCTTTGTGATCCGGGAGAGTTTCTACCACAACTGCTTGTAGAGGATAGTTTCTGCCCCGGAACTTGTATTTGAAGGACACTACTGGGTACTTTCTGCTCTCACATGCTCCGGTAAACCCTCGCAACTCTTGCTCTTCATCACCCACTTTTATATAATGGATCGAGTCTAGAGCGGAATTTATGATGAAGGTGCGCTGTGAGCACTGATCCAGCAGTGTTCTCATCTTGACTGTTCCTCTTGATTCCTTAACTGTTGGCAGCATTACAGTTGGGAGGATAATACTAGTCTTCTTTGACGACACAGACATCGTGGTAGTTTGTGTCTTGGTCTTTGTTACCTGTTGAGGTTTTTGCTCCTTTGCACCGTCCCATTGAGATCTGGACTGACAGAGGATATGGTAGTGTCTGTTTTGACAGAACTTGCAGCTGCGGATGTCAGGGTTCACACAACCATTGCTCCCGTGGGTTGAAGATAAGCACCCGGTGCAAAGGTCGAGTTGTTTTGCGCGTTTACTTTCAGAGCACTGGTTTTGAATTTGAGACACTTAAACCATGCATGTTCCCCTTCGCACAACTTGCAACCCTTCCTTCGCACCGAGGCCTCCTGCACCGCAAAGGATGCTGAAGCAACTGGTATGTGTGGTGTAGTCCATTCTGCTACACTTTCCATGTTAAACACTTCTGTCTGGTAAGCCTGGACAAACGTTTCTAGGTCCAGACCTTCACCTAAAGTTCTCTTTAATGTTTCCTTTAGTGGGGATGGCAATTTATTCATGAGAATTACAACACTAGCTTCATTAACCCCTCCAACCCGGATGACCTCATATACGCCCATAACATACTCGGCCCGCGCAACCCGGATGGCCTCATGTACGCCCCTTGCTTTCGTGCTTGATTTTCGAAAGCCGCGCGCACAGTTTGTGATGATTGGGCGGTAGGTGGCGCCACCCGGCGTCAACGACGCCACAACAACAGTATCTACCCCGACGCCATCATGGACAGTACACCAAATAGTGATTCCGCCGTGTCCGACATCGTGCTTCCTACGACGCCCTTGATAGTGCGTCGTGCCTTACCCCGACGCCATCGCCTAAATGTGTTATCTCCCGGAGGTATTGAGACGACTTTGAGACTTTATGAGAAAGCTGATGCCAAGCATAAGATTGATGAAGAAGTGAGTGACCACTCGAGTAATTATAAGTCGAGTGATTATGGCCATGAGAGTGATAAAGAACAATTCCTGGGATTTGAGAAAGAATTTGAGAGTGATGAGAGTGATGAAGGTGATGTACGTGATGTACCAGTTGTTGAGGAAGCTGGTTTACCTCAAGAAAGTGAACTTGCGAGAGTGAGTGAGTGGGAGAGTTCAAGGTCACAAACAAAATTTCGCATAAGTGACACGACTCCAAGCCCTTCCCCAGGTAAATCGCCTTTCAAGCTGCATTTCTACAAGTTAAAAATACTTGAAAAGGCGGCCGCAGCAGCTAGGGAACAAGCTAAAATAGTTGGTGAGGATGAGGCTGTGAGTGAGGGTCAGCGTGGTGACCCTTCTCGACCGCCATTGTCTCCCTTATCTACCCACGCCACCCAAGATGACCCGGATGCCCCGCATTCTTCCCCACCACCCCCACCATTGCCAAGGGTTGAGGACCCCCCACTTTCGGCCTATTTGCCTCCTAGGTCCCCCGACAGGAGACATACTGCTGCCGAAAAGGGGAAAGGTAGAAAATATACCAAGAAAATGAAGAAAAGTAAGAGAGTTTTGTTTGAGGCTCCCGCGGCGGCGTCCACCCCTGCCGGCCCCAGCCATACGTCCCCGCAACTTTCCCCACGGTCCTCCCCACCTCTCCCGCCTTCAACATGTCTTCCTGCAGAAGTATTTGAGGTCGCCACCCCAATACCTGGGCCTAGTGAAACTGAATCATTGCTTTCTGTGACTCGTCGCAGGCCAAGGAGCCCGGGACCTCTGGAGGACACAGCCTCACCTGTCACTCCTTCCCCACCTCGCCCACCCGCACGCCGCCCACGCATCACTGGTTCCCCGCCAGATTATGTGGGGGCCACTGATGATGAAGGGCACCGCTCTGAAGACTCTGGCCATGATTACATAGGTCCACCGTCAGGGCAAGATGACCACTCTGACGATGACGATGACTATATGGACATCGACGACCCTCGACCCACCCGCTTGGCCCGGCTTCGTGCTGCCCGTCTTTCTGCCCGCCGCCCTGGCCGCCGCCCTGACCGACGCCCTCGCCGCCGCCCTAGGGCGCGCGCCTCCCGAGTTGGCCGTGGGCGTACTGGGCTACCAGTTGGAGCTCCTCGTCAGCGTAGACAAGACCCATTCTACGTTTTTCAATGGCAGGACGTAGTTGATGGGGATGGATACAACCCTGATGTGCCACCTTTTGATGAGGCACTGGAGGGTTCAGGCATTACCCCCAATTTTCCTGCAGGCCCCAATGCTCCACCACACCAACTATTTGAGGCATTCTTTGATGAGGAGGTGGTAGGCTATGTTGTCAAAGAGACAAACAAGCAGCACCAATTCCAGGTACACTTTTTGGGCAAGGTGACCAAGGGCCATATGAGGAAGTGGACCCCAGTGACTCATCAAGAATTCATGGTGTTCCTGGCACTCACCATGCTAATGCCTCATGTCAGGAAGCATAGGTTGCCTGACTATTGGATCACCAATGATCTAATTTCAACCCCTGCCTTCGGGAAATATATGGCTCGCGACCGGTACCTTGATATCCTCGCAGCGCTCCATCTTGTCACCAACACCGACGTCCACCGCCCAGACAAGCTGTGGAAGATTAGGACGTTGTATGAGATGATGCGAGACCGCTTCACCTCCTACTTCAAGCCCTTCCGCAAGGTCGTCATTGACGAGTCTCTTGTGCTGTTCCGGGGAAAACTCAGCTTCCGGCAATACATCCCCTCCAAAAGACATCGCTTTGGCATAAAATTTTTTGTGCTGTGCGACTGCACAACTGGCTATGTCCTGGACTTCCTGGTGTACAGCGGGAAGGAAGGGGACGTGCTTGTGGACCCCCTCATTGGATTTGGCGGAGCAGTGGTGCAAGCCATGATGGACCGCTACTTCCATAAAAATCACGTCCTCTACACGGACAACTATTACACGTCCCCCACTCTCTCACAGTACCTGCATGAGCGCAAGACAGGGACTGTAGGCACAGTACGAGGGAAAAGGAAGGGCATGCCAACTTTCCCTGCAAAGACCAAAAAAGGTGATGTCTTCAGGAAGAAGTCGGGGCCCATTCTGGCTATCCACTGGCACGACCAGCGGAAGGTCAACCTCCTGACCACCATCCACAAGGGGGAAATGGTGGAGACTGGCAAGGTGGATCGCCGCACCCAGGCCAGGGTGACCAAGCCCGATACTGTCCTGGACTACAATGTCAACATGAGGCTGGTGGACAAGTCCGACATGCAGATAGGCTTCATTGACTGCCTGCGTACCTCGTGCAGATGGTACAAAAAGTTCTTTCTGCATATGGTGGACATGTCAATTCTGAATGCCTATAATATATACAGGCTTCGGAATGAGAACCCACCCCTGAAGTTCAACAGCCTGCGGAGGTTCCAAAAGCAGGTGTTGACGGGGCTCCTGGAGAAGTATGCTACGCCACAGAGGGCAGTGGCACATCCTGGGCCCGCCGTTATCGACCGCTTGCAGTCTGCTCCATACCTGCTTAGGCACCAGCTTGGTTACTTTCCTCAGAATGCAGCAGGAAGAACAAATCAGAAGCGGTGCCATGTCTGCTACCACAGCAGGGTGAGGCCGCACCCAGGTAAAAAGTCAACCACGGAGTGTGTGGAGTGCAAGGTGGCACTCTGTGCTGTAGGGTGCTTCGCTGCTTACCACACCAAGCAGGAGTTCTAATAATCATACTGAAATTGCCCAATAAAATGACAATATGTACACTATAATTATATATAGGCAAAAAGTGAAAGAAAAACAATGTATTATAATAAAAAAGTCAAGTATTATGAGAAAATTGATACAAATACAATTCCACCATAATAATATGTGAAAGTGACACATATGTATATACCAAGTGACATTCATATGATTAGAACCTATAGAAATATATAAATCAGTGAAAAAAGACACAATAAATTGTATATAAAACGTTTACAAATCATATAACTAAGTGAAAGTGACACAAGACCTAAGATTTGATGGCCAAAGTATAATAAACACCTGTGATAATCAATAATCAGTGCCTAATACAACAATAACCTACCTCAATTACTAATAAAATGTACGGTATCGAGTGAAAATGAGCATTATCAGTGACAGTGACACTCTCTAAAGCATATTTGTCAAAGTGAAAGTGACACAAGACCTAAGATTTGATGGCCAAAGTATAATAAACACCTGTGATAACGAATAATCAGTGCCTAATACAACAATAACCTACCTCAATTACTAATAAAATGTACGGTATCGAGTGAAAATGAGCATTATCAGTGACAGTGACACACTCTAAAGCATATTTGTCAAAGTGAAAGTGACACAAGACCTAAGATTTGATGGCCAAAGTATAATAAACACCTGTGATAACGAATAATAAGTGCCTAATACAACAATAACCTACCTCAATTACTAATAAAATGTACGGTATCGAGTGAAAATTACCAATATCAGTGAAATTGATACCCTAATAAACATATTTTATATAATTGGCCTCAAAATAACTAGAAAATATCAAAACAAACATCACATTCTCAATATCAAACACTAAAATCGTCTAAGGGAGATAAATACTTTGGCGCGGCGAGCGGCTAGGTGCGTCGTAGCCAGGGCGGGCCGACGCTTTCGGACGCGTGAGGAAATTCCCGCATAAAAAAGCACTCGTCTTCCCGCGCTCACCATTATGCAACCAGAGGGGCTAGAGACCTCTACTAAACGCCATTCGACAGAGGAAGGTTTGTGGAACATTATTTTTTTTTATTCACAACATTACATGCAATATTCATTCTTTTACAGAGTAGTTAACATAGGTAAAAAATCCTCAAAACCCCCGGTACAGGAGTACAGTCATAAGCTATAGCCCCCGGGGCTGGAGGGTTAAGGGTAATTTGTAGGATCTCTATTGACCTCAGTGTACTTTCAAAACTAGCATAGAATCCCTTTAGTTCCTCGACATTGTAAGAGGGAGGATTCAACATAGTAAGGCTAGTTATATGTGCCGCCTTAATTCTATCCCTGTGCCCATAGGTTTTCTTTAGAAAGGCAACCGCTGTTTGGTAGCTGGCTCCCTCAATTGCGAAACCTTCAATGAGTTGTTTTGCCTCGCCATTCAGTTGACCTCTTAAGTAGGTGAATTTTTGGATGTCACTGAGCTCCGCATTGCTGTGGACACTACAGTGGAACATATCCCAGAATCCCAGCCATAGAGTGGGATCACTGTCAAACACAGGAAGGGTTATTTTCGGCAATCTTATACCGGCATTTTTGTTAACTGCAGCACGATTTGGCTCCTTGTGTTTTAGCTTACCTTTGAGGAGGATGATAACTTTATCAAGACACTCTATATAATCCACGTCTGTTTCTATGTCCGCGAAATACTCTGCGTCATCTTCATAGAGCGTTTCCATTTCGTGGCGACATAAATTTAAGTCTTCGAGCTGTCTTAAAACCGAAGCCAATTTAGCCTCAATTGCATCATTATCTGCATCAACTAAAAATGTAGCAATATCTTTGGTGATCCTAGTCAAACCACTCTTGATAAATGATAACCCCCTTGCGTCGCTTGTACTGGGACAGTGTCAACGACATGATGGCAATACACAGGCAATAGAATAGTATAATACTATATCTTACCTATATGGACGTAAAGCGCACTCAGAAAGTTACCTGACGCCAATAAAGGCAAGATATAGGAACCCCGACTTAACCCTTCGACCCCGGGTGGTACACGTGTGTACCATTTTTTTTTGGCCCGAGGAACCCGGGTGGTACAACACTGTACCATTGCTTGCGTGTGTGCTTTCGAATGGCGCGCGTAAAAATTTCGCTCCGTGGTCACCAGGCGTCGCTAGGCGACGCCACCAGACAGCATGTACGCCACCAAAACAGTCTCTACCCTGCCGCCAACATGGATACTAGCCCAAAAAGTTATTCCCTTGTGTCCGATTCTACGCTCCCTTCGACGCCTGCCCATGTTCGTCGCGCCCTAACGCAAAGGCACGTACAAGATGCGTTGACTCCCGGAGGTATTGAGATAGCTTTGAGGAGTTATGAACGTGGTGAAGGCCAAAATAGTGTTGATGAGTTGGGTAGTGATAGCTCCGAGTCTTATCAGTCTCACTATAGTGAAGATTTTGACGATCTAGACGAAATCCATGAAAGATACGCCTTTTTTAGTGGATTTGACCATGACGATGAAAGTGATGATAGTGAGGCTGAGCGGGAGGCTGAGGTTGACCCGCCATTGTCTTCCTTATCTACCCACGCCACCCAAGTTGCCCCAGGCTCCCGCCATTCTTCCCCACCACCACCAGCACTCCCTAGGGTTGAGGACCCCCCACTTTCGGCCTATTTACCCACTCCTTCCCCACCTCGCCGACCTACACGCCGCCCACGCATCATTCGTTCCCCGCGAGATTATGAGGGGGGCTCTGAAGAAGAAGGGCACCTCACAGATGACTCTGGCCATGATTACCTGGGTCCACCGTCAGGGCAAGATGACGGCTCTGACGACAACGACGATGACGACGACTTTATGGACATCGACGACCCTCAACCCAGACGCTTTGCCCAGGGCCGTCGTGCTCCTGGCCGCCCTGGCCGCCGGGCTGGCCGCCGGGCTGGGCCTGGGCGCCGTCGCGCTCCTGGCCGCCCTAGGGTGCGCGCCGCCAAAGTTCGTGGGCGTGCTGCCCCCGCTCTAGCTCCACAGAGGGCAGTGGCACAACCTGGGCGCCCCGTTCAGGACCGCCTGCAGTGTGCACAGTATCTAAATGTGCACAAGCTCGGTTACCTGCCTCTGGAACGAGATGGAGTCACCATTAGCAGAAGGCGGTGCCATGTCTGCTGGAACAGCCAGGTGAGGCCGAGGAAGCACAAAAAGACCACCATGCAGTGTGTGGAGTGCCAGGTGTCACTATGTACTATACCGTGCTTTGCTGAATACCACAGCAAGCAGGAGTACTAACTAATAATCATAGTGAAAGTACCAAAGACTGACAATATGTATGTATATAGGCAACAAGTGGAAATAAAACAATGTACAGGTGTATTGTGATAAAAAAGTCATGTATTATGAAAACATATATAAATAAGTGAAAAAAGACACAATAAATTGTATATAAAACGTTTACAAAGCATATAACTAAGTGAAAGTGACACATGACATAATATTAGATGGCCAAAGTATAATAAACACCTGTGATAACGAATAATCAGTGCCTAATATAACAATAACCTACCTCAATTACTCATAAAAACTACGGTATCGAGTGAAAATGTGAAATATTTGTTACAATCATAGCCTAATAAACATATTTTATATAATTGGACTCCAAATAACTATAATAACATCACTATCAATACATAAAATCGCCTCCGGGAGGTAAAAGGTTTTGCGCGACGAGTGGCTAAGAAAACAGTAGGTTAGCCGAGCCGGGGCCTGGGCAAAGGCGACGCATCCGAACGCGGGATGATTTTCACGCATAAAAATCACTCCACTTCCCGCGCTCACCATTATGCAATCACTTGGGCTAGAGACCTCTACTCAACGGCATTCTACACATGAAGGTTTGTGCTACATTTTTCTGTTTTTTTTTTATAACTTTGTGTAATGTATTTCAGGAGTAACATGTGAGTCAACTTGTACCAAAATTCCTGAAAACCCCCGGACACAGAGTACAGTTACGATATTCCCTAGCCGGGGTCGGAGGGTTAAACGTAATAATTAATTAAACGTGTAATGTCGGGGTAGGGCAATGAGCGGGAAATATGACGCGGAACGCAATAATAAAAGTAAACGAACAACGCATAAATATCTCCACACTTAAATTTAAAAGGTAAACCTTATATTAAATGCGGCAATTTTGTTGGTGTAGGGCAATAATGAGGGAAATAGGCTAAGACGCAAATCGCAATAATAAAAGTTAACGAATGCCTACCATCTCCACTCACAAAATAAAAGTAATTAACCTTACATAATATGCGGCAAAATGTTGTTAAGAGTACACTAAGGAAGGGAGGCCAAAAAGGTGTACAGTATAACAAGCCAATTTAAATTGTAAGCCTATAATAAACTAGGCTAGCCCAAAATGTTTGTGGTAATTACCCCCTTTAAATTTAGTTAAGACCGAACAAATTCAATTTAACCCTTATAATACTACTTTACATTAATTTAATTGTTGCCATTATATACCTAGCCTATAACCTACCACCTAATTATTGATGACGTGGCTCTCCCAGGCCGCAGAGGACTTGAAAGTGTCCACCCTAGCACCCCCTTGGGAAAATGCCTTAACCTCAAAAAATGGGTGGAACACAGGCTTAACAACGTAGACCTCCCTGACGTAGCTATGGCCTAGAATCGATACCTTCCTAATAGGCTTGGGGTAGCGATGAAGAGACCGCGTTACCACCCGGTAAAAGTCCTCCCCAACCCCTCCGCCAAAGGCGCCAGTTGGAAATACATGGCGGCGGCTCATATGGTCGGGCAAAATAAGCGGGACCCGGCGGAAACTAGGCCTCAGACAACAAACACGATCTCGCAAGCCCACAGGGGACACCAGGGAAGAGGAAATAGGGAACAGAAAGAAGGAATAGCTAGGAAAAAGGAGACAACAGGAAAGCAGAAGAAAGAAAAGACCAAGAAGAAAAGATAGCATAAGGCAAAATTCAGAGGTTACGAAGGACCATATTGTGAGAATTCGATAGTAAACAAAGCGGAATTTACTTATAAACTCACAAGAGTTAACTTACTTTTATTGGTTGATAGGGATAGATAGCTCAATGATAGTGGTATGAATATATGGAAGATATAGTGGCCACTAAGAAATAAGAATTAGGATGACTTAGCAGGAAACAGGTGGTTGTATTGGAACGGCTAGAAGGAGATGTTCTTGAGGTCGTAGTGAAAGCGAGTCTAGTTTGTCTTGGAGCGAGGGACCCTCAGGTTCCCGAATATGACGCATGCGCAGTTATCTTATCTACCAATGCGTCATTTAACTAACTACAAGATATACCGGATTTATTATAATGACAACCCGATATAATAATGGATAATAAACCCATAAAGACTTAATACTAAATAGTATATATCTTTTATATAGATATACAGTAGGGTCCCGCATAAAACGTGTTCGCATAAAGCGAGTCTCGATTAAAACGACCGACCTATAATATTAATATTTAATTTTCGATCAGAACGAATGTGATCACATAAAACGAGTCCGCCGCCAAAGTGGGGCAAATCCGAGGAGTTTTCATATAGAGCGCCGAAATATCGTACAAAACGTACGAAATATCGTTCGCTTTCATATAGAACGCCGAAATATCGTACAAAACGTACGAAATATCATTCGCTTTGTACGAAAATTTTCGTTTACAGTGAACATTGACGATATTGCGCCACCAAAATGCTGTGTTCACATAAAACGAAATCGCATAAAACGCCCTCGTTTATCGACCATAAACTCGTTTTATGTGAGACCCTACTGTATAACTTAGCCTAATACTGGTGCCTAATTTGAACTTCCAGTATGTTAACTTAACCTAAACTGTCGAGTTACTTACGAGTCTTGACAATCGTCACAGTGTAATGCCTTATGGGCCACGTCTTTTGCGTAACCATTAACCCTCCAGACCCGGTTGGGCTCTGAGGCCTCCATAAAAAATACACCCCGCGCTACCCGGTAGGGCTCTGAGGCTCCGGCAGCTTGAAAGCCTGTAAGCTTGGTGTGCGAGGCGTCCGTCAGACGCATGTAAACAAAAACCGGCTGGACCGACGTCGCACATCTCCGACCACAAGAAGGAGAGCGTCGCTTGTTCGTGTGTGCCTGTATGTTATTGTTAAGTAGCTAAAAGTAGTGTAAAGTGGCTGTTTTTGCCACAAAGATATCTCCAATGAAATCGTCATCACAACTGAACCAGTTGACTTTGAGAGCTCTACTTAACGCCATTCTACAGGTACGAAACACATCTACGCTTCGGGATGCACGGGAATGCGGAAGCAGTCAAAATAACAAAGATACGGTAGCCTAGGCGTAGACGTTTTTTGGCCAAAACCCCCGGGTTTTTGGAATATATATATGGAATAAATAGCCGGGGCTGGAGGGTTAAACAAGTTTTTTTTATCTCTTTTAGGGCCGCTAGGCATGAAAGGTCTCTCTTGTCGAACAGCGCCGTTCTTAACTCTGAGCACACGGCGCATCTCTTAGATACCCACAAGCCCCGTGAACGATCGAGGCACTTAACGCATTTGATGCATAATTTATGTGCGAAAACTGATAAGAGAGAGCAGGTAGGAGTAGCGCATAAGTCAAACCGAGGCATGATGGAGCTATAGAACCCCCCCGCCGTAATCGGCTCCTCTCCTGCCGCCGGTACCGCTACTGAAGTGTTGTGATCTGGAAATAGAAATTTCCAGGAATCAATGCTCATAAGGATAACCTGAGAGGTGTTAACACATCCTACCTCAAATCCGCCGGAAAATTAGCTATAGCCACTGCTACTCTAACCTTCTGCTGGACTTGACTAAGAAAAACCAAAGGTTTTTCCAATTTGGAACTGCTTACCTGTGACAAAGTGTCACTGGCCCACTTAACCTTAAGCGTTTTACTATCAATGACTATTAGGACTAGATAAGATAGTAAGTGTCTACGCTTTCTTGTTATCACTTGACTATTTAGTCAGTGGCTCACTGAACTGTGCGCCGAGCGTACTAAGTTGCCGCGTGAGGCTATCGGTCAGGGCGAGTTCACTCGGCGGGCCGAGTTAGGCTCCCTTAGGAATTACATTTCCGCCAGGAGGTTCGTGGTTTAGCACACCACGCCGGGACATTTGGTAAGTTCCTTACTCGTCCGCTGGACGAAAAAACAGGCAGCAGGCTTTGAAAGCTGCCGGAAAAACGAACCAAAATTTTCAGAGGTGCTGACTTATATGGGAAAGTCAGACACCCCCAAAAACCCACACACCATCAGGGTGTCTCCTGATTCCCTGTAAACATGTAAAATCACACATGCAAAACTCAGGGAAAGACATATAAAGTAATTTTGTTCATAAAATAATAACCCCTAGCCTTACCCGGAGACCCCTACTGAGGCTGGCCACGAGGCTCGTAGAAAACTAGCATACGGCAGCTACCCAACCTCCTGAAGTCCCAGCAGCAGCAGCACATGGTGGAGAGGCCCACGAGAGGGACCCACATGCAGACACGGACTCCAGAAGATTCCACACCACGTGTGGCAATCCTTAAACTAGAGCGTCTGCTAAAAACAATAATGCAACTGCCTCATAGAGACGGCCTGAAGCATACTCCTGCGTAGATAGTAGCATCCTAACTAATAGTTAAGCAAGAGCTAAGGCGCAGATCAACAACAAATAAAATACATGATGCGCAGATCCTAAGGGACTCGAAGGCGCCTGTACAATAGTACCCTATTTTAACACTTCCTCCGGGCATACCAATGGGGTAGCCTGTGCTAGCTAATCTAAAACACTGTTCAATACAACTCGGATATATATAAATGAGTAAGGACTCACTAGAAGGGAGAGAATGACGACTGAAGCGGAGCACTCTAGCACCCAACCTCTCGGTACGACCGCGGGAAGAGGAAGAAAGTATGGCGGCTCAGAGAGCAACGTCGAGGAAGTCCGCACAAGAAATCAACGAGATGGAAAGCTGTAGTATAACAATTATTAAGTATATTTTTCTTTTATATATTTTACGAAGGTTTGTTCGTAGTGAGTACCCGATCATAAGACGATTCCATAAGAGAATAAGCGTTACCCTTATGAAGCGTACTCCGTTCTCCCCGCGGCGGTAGATTCAAACTGGCTGACCGCGGGCGCTTGAATGGAGGGTATTATACTAATAGACATATCGTCAATGATGGTGGGGCCACTAATAAATACAGTTGGTCCTCCATTAACGCGGCCAATGTGTTCTGGTTACCGCCCGTGTTAGCAAAATCCGCGTTACCGAACCCATATGTTTACATGTTAAAGGTACCTTGGTGTTCTGGGGATTTCCACAAAGTCCACTTTTTCTCCATAGAAGCCTATGTTATAATAATTAAATCAATTATAAAGGTTATTTGACATGTGCAATGAGTTGATTTGCCCATTGCAACAACTCTTACCTCTGAATAAATATTTCGTTTAGGCTAGGCAGCTAGGCTAATGAGAGAGAGTCACAGCAGTAGCCGACATTTTTCGACCGAAGCTCTGAAATCCCTCCATCATATTTCTCACCTCACACAATAACTACACATTGTAGGGTGTTCTAGTCTTCACCCAACGCACAACAACGATTATATCTACCTCTGGTAACAGTGGAGTCGGAGGATGCAGTGCCTACTATTCCCATCAAACAGGCACCGGCACTAGAACAGAGTTTTCCCATGCTAGAATAAGAAGGGCTATAGAAAAAATGAATAGAAGTAAGTCACCGGGACCGGATGGGATACACCCAAGAATCATAAAGGAAGGAGGGGAGATGTTAGTAGAGCCATTGAAAATTTTATTTGAGGTATCGTTTAATACAGGACAAATCCCGATGGACTGGAGAGAGGCGAACATAACAGCTATATTTAAGAAGGGAAAGAGAAATGACCCAGGGAATTATAGACCAGTCAGTTTGACAAGTGTTGTGTGTAAACTAATGGAAACGGTAATTAGAGAAGGAATAATGGATCATATGAAGTCAAACCAACTTTTCAGTGGGAGACAGTTCGGATTCTTGCCGGGGAGGTCGACGATACTACAGCTAATTAAGGTGGTAGATGATTGGATGCAAATTCTAGAAGATGGTGATGTAATAGACGTGGTATATTGCGATTTTATGAAGGCCTTCGATAAGGTCCCACATAAAAGGTTAATAGAGAAAGTTAGAAGCTATAATATAGGGAAGAAATGTGTGAAATGGATAGAAGCCTTCCTGAAAGATCGGAGACAGAGGGTACTGGTGAATGGAATAGTATGTAGTCGATTCCGAATCAATAAGGGAGTTTGAAAGTAATCTTGATAAAGCATGGGGAAGACAAGATTTGAAGTTTGATTATGAAACAAAAATACAGAATAGTAAAAGTGTTGCGTCTGCTACCGCCGCCGCCAACACCGTGAACGACCGCAGCAGTGCAAGTACTGGTACTGAGCTGGATACACAGGCATAGTTTGCCTTTTTCCAGAGGATCTACTGTAAGAAACTGTAAGAAACTGTAAGTATGCATAAACACTTGGTTAGGCCATTTATTTGCAGAGATATGAGCATCGGTTAATTATGAAAATCGTAGCTTCGGAATTCCCGCCTAACTCGCCGTCTTATTATTTCTCACCTCACACAATAACTACACAATGTAGGGTGTTCTAGTCTTCACCCAACACACAACAACGATCATATCTACCTCTGGTAGGCATAAACACTTGGTTAGGCCATTTATTTGCAGAGATATTAGCATCGGTAAATTACGAAAGTCGTAAGTAAAGATTCGGCGACCGAGATAGCATAGCCATGTTGTCCACACAATGACAACACACACTCACTCGACAGCCAAACAATAACATAAGTGTGTTTCGGTAATTATTCTCACCTCACACATTAACTACACAATGTGGAGTGTGCTAGTATTCACCCAATGCACGGGAACGATCATATCTACCTCCGGTATGCATAACAAACTTGGTTAGGCCATATATTTGAAGAGATATGAGCTACGAAAGTCGGGAGTAAAGGTTCGGAGCCCAGCTGGAGCCCGCGCCAGTCTAAGTATTGACCGCGTTAGTAACATTTTGGATATTTGGGGTGTACCGCGTGCCACCAAATCCGCGTTTCTAAAACTCGCGTTACCGGAGGACCAACTGTACACTACAATGGTTTAACGTCATTTTTCCATTACATGCATTTTAACGGCTCAGACGGGGTTGCCTTTCAGTAGTTGGAGTGTACTGTAGTACAATAAAGTCCCGCCACAGCACAGAGAAAGCTGGATATGGAGATAAGTAGGCCATCCGGGCTTGTAGGGTTAAATGCTTGCATTGATTACTTACTTTGAAGAATTTCGCCTGCTACTGGCGCAGTTGAGGTGGGCCTCCGCTGGGGCCAGGACGCTCCTTTGCTCCTACCCCTTGTGCGACGACTGGGAGGGTGTTGTGGTAGGAGCTGGGGTATCCTGGTGTTGGTGGTTCGTCCGGTACGTCCGTGCCTTCCGGAAGGAACGTCGCAGTTCCTTCCCAAATTGACTAATTCCTTGAACGTGACGATAGTGTAATGTTATATGTGCGATTAGTTTGCTTGGGAAACAGATTAACTTCTATCTATCTATCTATCTATTGCCTGACGCCGTGATCCCCGAAGGGGTGGCCACGAACGAACCGCCCCCATGCACCTCTGTCCCCAGTCAGTCGACGCCCCTCCCCCCAACCAGCACCGCCTTCATTCATGTAGGTCCTCACTCCATCCTTCCACCTCATATTCGGTCTACCTCTCCCCCTCTGTCCCTCCACCTCGCTCTCGTACACCCTCTTAGTCATTCTCTCGCTTTCCATACGTTCCATATGGCCGAACCATCTCAAGTTGTTCCTTTTCACACTTTCCAGCACATCTACCTCCACACCACACCTCCTTCTTACTTCCTCATTAGTCTGTCTATCCCTCCATGTAATTCCGCACGCACTCCTTAAGTAATTCATTTCCACTGCTCTCACTCTTGGTCTGAGTCTCTCAACCAACGTCCATGCTTCGCTTCCGTAAGTCAGTGTCGGGATTACCACACTGTCATGCAAGGACTTCTTCACTTCCATACTGACCACCCTATTTCTTGTTACTGCTTTTAGCGTTCCTACAACCCTCTTCCCCTGTTGTACCCTCTCCCGCACCTCTTCATCCATAGTCCCATCTTTACTCAACACACTGCCCAGATACTTAAAAGAGTTGACGATCTCCATAGCCTGACCGTTCAGCTTCACCTCACACTCTGTGACTTCACCCCTTTCGAAGACCATAACCTTGCTCTTTCCCGTATTTACCTTCAAATTCCGTTTTTCGCACACTGTTCCAAACTCATTTACCAGACCCTGCAACTCCCATTCATTATCACTCATCAGAACTGTATCATCCGCAAACAGCAGTATAGGTAGCTTCCACTCAATTCCCTCCCTTTTCAGCGATACACCAACATCCACTGCTCTTGATAGTATTTCTTTCATAACTCCATCCATATATACAGTAAACAAACACGGGGACATCACACACCCCTGTTTCAAACCAACATTCAGGTCAAAGAACTCGCTCTGCTCACTCTCCACACGTACTGCCGCCTTTGCACCCTCATACATGCTCTTCACTGCTTTCAGCAACTTGCCCTCTACTCCGTATATTCTAAGTACTTTCCACAAACCTTAACTTGCTCCTGGTAATGTACACCCTATGTGGTGGATTGTGTTCTTTTATTTATAAATAATTATTTTGCTTAACCCGGGAACTACGGGGAGACTCTTAAGAGTTCCCCCGGCGGACTGCGGGGAGACTCTTCAGAGTAAGTGAAAACAAAAATCAACTTTCGACATCGAAAAAAAAAATATTTTTCATTTTTATTTTTTTATTTTTTTATTTTTTTTTGGCCCCTGGGCCATGCAAAATCTCAGTCCTCTACCTCCCCACTTTCCTCCTCTCCTTCAGTTATCACCTATTTTCCCTGTTATTCCCTTATTCTGAGGTATATTTTCGTGCTAACATTAGCGAGTTGCAAGCAGGGTGTTGTCATCACTGATGGCAAGCGAGTGCAAGAGAGAGAGAGAGAGTATCGATCGACTGTGTCTCAGTGGCCTTGGGGGAAATTGGCGGGAAAGCAGGTTGCCTCACCCATACATTATACAACTCGCGGGCTATATCTCCGATTTTGACCATCCAAACGCTGTTTTCACTCGTTTTATTGTTGTTTCAGGTTAATACCTTTATAATCAACCCATAATAGGCGCATATGGATAAGTATTAATGCTATTAATGGTACAATGAATATTTTAGTGACGGAAACACCTCAAATACGTCAGCACAGGGGGACGTTTCCAATTACCCCCATGCGCACTTGTTAGGTTAAGCGTTGTTTCCACATAGCAATTTTGATAAGTTTTTTGTCTTCTTACTGTGTTCTTCCAAGTTTTGGTTTGTTTATTTTGCAAGTTTTACATTATAATTAAGAGAACATACTGTAATATGCGCATGGACAGCACAAAGAAATGTGCGCTGTTCTTCTCAAGAGGAAGCAAGGTGTCGTTAATAACAACCTTTTCGGCATAAGATGATGACTTTCTTCATCAGTATTTTGGCACTCAGTTGATTTTATTAACCCGGGAAGCGCTAGAACAAAAAAAATTCTCGTAAATGGCGCCAATATGAAACCTTTAGCGCAAATACTGCGGCATGTGTCACCTAACAGACACAGAAGTCTACTTATTATTTAGCCTGGGAGCAAGGCAAGCTGTTGCAGGCAGCGCGGGAGGGCTTTATCCGCTGCCCACTAAGTCTGAGCATGCACTGACGTGCGAGACCATCTTCTTTCACACCATCGCAGACTTGCACATAGCAAAAACGGCTCAAAAACGCTCATTGTTAGCAATTTTGGCCGACCTATGCAAGATCGTTATAAGACAACCAGACGTCGTACAGAGATGATTCAGGTGTCATTAGAAAGCTCTATTACTGTACTTTCACGGATATATAATAAATATTTACCATATAAAGCAATATTAATACTACATATGCACATATTTTACTTGTATACTGAAAATGTGAACATTGAAGAACTAGAAAATAGGTATAAACAGCAAATATCGAATGGAAAAAAAATACAGTATACTGTATGTGTAACGGGAGTGGTGACAGGGAGCACGACGTAAGTCCACTCTCTCTGCTTGCTTGAAGCAGACCAACAGTCTTAGCTGTCTTCCGCGCATATATGAGTAAGGAGGGAGAGAGTGGGGAAGGGTGACAGATATAGTTCCGGTGGGAGTTGGGTTGTAGGAGTGAAATTTGAGGGAAAATAACCAATAAATGAGGAGGAGGGAAAGAGGAGCAAGGGGGAGGAGGGGTGACACGTGGGGGAAAGGCAGGAGGTGGTGGAGAGGAAAGCTGCTAGCCAGCTTTGCGCAGTGGTAGTATCGTAACCAATGAGGATAAGGCTCTGCACCAAAGCTCGAAACAAAGAAATTGGTTAAAGTTTTCGATACGTTTACCATCTCCTTCCGCACACCTCGGTGGGGCTACCCCCAAAGGGTAGCCAAGTCGCACCCCACATGCCCGTGGTATCCTCACAGACACCCATTGTTTCCTTTTTCCATATCTTACTTTTTCATTCTGGGTGACACAGACGGGGGTGGCGCTACCTGGGGCCTGTCCCAGGTAGTTTCCACATTTTTAAATAAAAGTTTATTCGTTTAACCAAAATATATCTCACCCCATTGCCATCTCAGCCCATTGCCACCATGAGCATATGCCCTAAGTGCAATGACCGGGTCACCAGTAAGGGGTGTAAGTGTGCCAGATGTAGTTTTTGGTACCACCCCTATGCTCTGGACTTACTGATAGTCTCTGTAAAGACTACAAATATTTCCAAAAAATCCTCATTCGGATGGAGGTGGTTGTGTCATAACTGCCCCCCAGATGCCAAGAACGCATTAGTCAGCTCGCTAGCCACAGCGGACCTAAAGGACGCCATAGTAAGTGAAGTCTCTGGCGCCCTTGCTGCTGTGGCAAGTCAGATTGAAAAAATGGGGGACCGAATTACCAACCTTGAAACTAAGGCTGCCACACCAGACATTCCCTTGTTCGCCAAAATTGTCCAGGAAACGTTTTAAGACACTAAAAAGGAACCTACCAAGTGCACCACAGAGGTGGTGGATGGTGGGAAGAAAAAAACTGTCTGGGACCATCAAGTCCTAATAGTTAAGCCCAAAGCTGGTACCTCTGAGCCCGCAAACCCACCTGATACCAAGGCTATTGAGAATGCTTTGGCTGCAATCCCAATTAACAAATGTAAAGTAGAACCCCTCCCATCCGTTGCTCTCAGATCCGGAAACCCAAGAGATCCAGACAGGCATTTTGATCCAGACTCATGTTTCAGCCAACCAGATTTGTCTTACTTTGTTACTTAGTTACTTTGTAGATGTTTAGGTGAAATCACCACGGTCGATCTGGGGATCCGCCGCTTCCACACATCCTCTCGATCTTGAGGTACTGGATTTGGTCAATGATCGAGTTTGACCCAGCTCCTCTGTTGGTCGGGCCGTGTGGTATGGGAGGCTCATCTGGTATGCGCTCCAGGATTCCATCTAGCCTCCGCTTGAACGCTTCTGTACTGCACCTAGTCATGTCTCTAACTGGTCTAGGGAGACAGTTGAAGAGCCTGGGTCCAGTGTTACTGAAGCTTTCTGCCTGGATGGTCTTGAGCCTTTGAGAGACACAGTTTAACGACCTGCTTGTGCAGGTTCTGCCAAACCTGGGGTGACTTTGGCTCTTGATGCCTTCCCCTTCTCTTGGCGATGGGTTTGGTACTGTGTCCTCAAGGATCTTCCAGGTGTAGATCACAATGTAGCGCTACCGTCGTCTTTGTAGGGAGTACAACTTTAGGTGTTTCCGTCTTTCCCAGTAGTTCAAGGAGTCTCTGGATATTTTTCTAGTGAACACCCTTTGTACTTGTTCTAACTACTGTATCTCTTTAACTTTATAGGGAGACACAGCTGATATGCGTACTCCATTTTAGAGACTACAAGTTATTTCCAAAGGGGTAGAAGGTGTTCTGGGTTTCTGGTCAGAAATGTTCGAAGAATCCACCCAGTCATCTGTGGAGCTGACCTGGCTGCTTGATGGATGTGCTCACTGAAGGTGCAGTCGTTGTTCATCCTTACTCCCAGGTCTCAGAGCGATTCTTTGTCTTCATTCTGGTCGTCGCCCACTTTATATTCATATTCTTTAAGGTGCTCATTTATGCTATATCTTAAGAGTTAAAATTTTCTGCTGTTGAATTTCATGTTTTCTTTTGCCCAGCTATAAATTTTCTTCAGGTCCTTCTGTAGGTTTTCTGCATCATCCTTGGTTGTTTATGGAATAGCTTATTCTGGTGTCGTCAGCAAAGGATGTTACTCGGGAGAATTCCACTTATATCTCCTATCATTATGAGGAATAGGAGTGGGCCGAGCACTGATCCCTGTGGGACTCCGCTGATAACTTCTGAGCCTTCAGAGCGAGCGCCATCAACTACTACGGTCTGTCTCCGCCCTGTTAGGAACTGGTGTATCCAAATTCCAAGTTTCCCACAAATGCCCATCTTTTTCAGTTTGTGTAGGAGCACCCCATGATCGGCTTTATCAAAGGCCTTGGCAAAATCGAGGTACACCACATCCACATTTCTGCCATTCTTTACATCATCCAAGATATTTGCATAGTGGTCGAGCAGTTGTGACAGACTGGGAGGTTTGACGTACCTCCCAACCTACCAAATAGGAAAACCTACTATTTGGTAGTAGTCTTGGAAAATCCAACGTCAAGGCTATTAACCTAATTGCAATGACGACTTGTCTATTTTGACTGCTATGTCGTCATTCCAACCGCGGTTAAAAAGAAAACGTCTAGAGTCTACTCCTTATCTTGCTCTAGGAGACGTTGTACATTAACCAAAACTACCACCGAAGGTGAAAAAAGCATAGAAGAGAAGAAAAAGGGGTTTACCTTAGTTACCGCTTAAGGCCCATCCCGTGTTCCGTCATGTGCAGATCCCTGTCGAACGTGCGCATGAGCGACCCTCTCTTGTTATCACATCTCACGTCAGCAGAAGAACGCGGATGGGCAGGGGTCCGGCGTGAGGGAGGGTATTATGTACGTTGGATTTTCCAAGACTACTACCAAATAGTAGGTTTTCCTATTTGGTAGGTTGGGAGGTACGTCAAACCTCCCAATTTGTTAGTAGTCTTGGCAAATCCAACGTCAAGGCTGCATAACAAATAGGAGGAGGACATCCAAGCCCAACCTACCAAAAAAACCAATGCATAAAACAAAAGTATGAATGACAAAGACACAATTTAAACAAGAGAGTCTAATAAAAGAGTGAAAAACTGAGGAGTAGCTAAAAAGAACAGTTTTAACACATGCCCGTCATTCATAGTAATGCAAAAACATAGACTTGTCTGAAACCAAAAAGGTACTGTACCCAAAAACCAACAAAAACACTGAACACAAGAACAAAACACAATTTTCAATGTGGCAAAAACACTTATGTACTGGAACAATACACAATCCCAAACTTGCAATCCAGTGTTGCAAACCCGTACACCCCCCCCCCCCCCCCCTTTGGCATATAAAACAAAGGAAAAGAACGAGGGACAAGGGGGGAAGACCAGGGATCTTCGCCAGAGCACCAGGAAACACGACCCCCGAGAGCAAGCACCAGCCGAGGGGGTCGAACACTGGACACGGAGAGGTAGGAGGAGATGAAGGAATTGATAGAAGACCCACAAAACCGCTGAGGCGAAGGCAGGGAAGAATCGACGTGGCAGGAACCGGAAGGAGGCAGCAAAGGACCTGACATCGTGCGCAGAACCCCTACAAACAGGGCGACGGGCACGAACGGTCCGACTAACGCGGCGGCCCAACTGCACCTGCGAGAGCCTCCCACCTTTCCGAGGAGACACCCACACAGCAGGACCCGAAGGCGGCGCCACAGACGCAACAGAGGAGCGCAAGGCCGACACCGGGCACAACACATGGCGAGGATGCCCAAGCCGGAAAGCCTGGACGGCGAAAGGCCGGAAAGCGGGGGGCCGCCCTCCCAAGTGTGGCAACAAAAGGAGGGGAGGAGGCGAACGAGACGCCATGCAAGGACGGGGAGAATCGCACGCAGTCCCGGGGCCATGACAATGCCGCTAGGGCAGACAACCGAACCCCAGTGGCCAGAGTGACAAGGAAGAGCGGACGCCCGAGCAACAGAACCGGCGTAGCGGCCCTTGTAGACGTGGGCGAAGCCAGAAGGACCAGAGCCCGCCCCAGATCCCACTGCGGAGGGACCTGGCGCGGAGGAGGTCGATCCCGGAAGGCAACCGTCAGGAAGGAATCCAGCACCTGTGGCAGAACGACCAGCCCAGCGACGGACCCAAAGAGCCCCCGGACGGCAGACAAGTGGGTACGTATAGCGTCGACTCGAAAGGGACGTGTACGGAAGAGGTGAAACAAGGAGCGTAGGACGAGGGAAGGAGAGCCAACAGGCAGGCGAGCGGCCTGTAGCCACCTAGGAAAAGACCTCCAGCGGGACCCGGAAGGCCCCCAAGGAGAAGACGGCCAGGAACGCTGCAGGAAGTCAGTCAGGGCCCGGCCAGGGCCCGGACCGGGACCGGGAGCCACCGTGCCACATGAACAAGCACGATGCGAAGGCCAACGAGGCCCGCAGGTCCCCAACCGAGCCCAAGCGGAAGCCGGAGACAGGTAGAGGGACCGGACTCGGGCACCACCGCGGCAACCGGGCGGACCAAGCCCGTGCCGGCCACAGAGGCGCGAGGAGCCCGACGCAGCTGTGGTACAGCCGCAGCCTCGCGAGGATTGGGCACAGCAACAGCGCGTCTGGGGGCGGAAAGATGTATATCGACCGCCACCCGTACCAGGCCACCATGAAAGCGGCCGGACCCCCCTCGGAGCGCGAGGCCGGAGGGAGAGGTCCAAAGGCAACTGGCGCGGCACCCCCGATGCGAACAAGGCGACCTCCGGAACACCTCAGGAAGCCGCGAGGTCGGCGAACACAGGCCGTTGCAATGCCCATTCAACAAGAACGCCCTGCCCCCACGACAGGGCGGCCGCCCACAGGGTGGCAGGCCCGGGCAGGGAGGAGGCATGCAAGGAGAAGGGGTGCCGGGCCGCGAGGAAGAACAACTCCACCGAGACCCTCAATAGAGTCAACAACCTGGAGGAACCCCCGCAGAAGGAAAACAGGGGACAGCCTGGCTGAGTGTCTAACCCGAAGGCCACCGACTGACCCCGAAGGGCCAGCGCGTGGTCCCGCAGGAAGAACAGAGGAACCAACAGTCCGAGGGCATAGACGGGTAAGTGGAGGGAGACCCACCCATTTGCCAGGAAGTGGACGTCCCAGGTTCGATCGGGAACCCCACCCAACCTCGCTCGACGGATCTGTGGCTACCCAGACCGTCGGCGGGGGGGCGGACCAGGGCACAGCCGCAGAGAGCGAGCCCGGAGCAACCCAGAGACCGAAGCGTCAGCGAACGGGACGCAGGAGCGGCAGGAGCCGATCCAGAGGGGCAACGGAAACACCACAGGGCCCATGAGGAGGAGGCGGAGTAGCCAGAGGCTCCCTAAGGAAAGGGGCAGAGCGGCCCAAAGCAGCGAACCCACGAACGAGTCCCAGAGCCACCCCAGGAGGGAGACCGAGTGCAACACGGCGAAGACCTTCCACCGAAGGTGCACCGCGGGCGGCAGACCCCGGGTCACCGTAGCGCCGGACAAAACCCATGCGAGACCGACCCATGGCACGACACGCGACGGGGTCAAGCGTGAATCGGGAACACCAAAAGGGGAACCCTAACCGTGCGACGGTGCGAACGACTGTGAGGGCGTCGCCAACGCACAGGCCGAGGGCTTCGGAAACCACCAACCAGTCGGCCAAGGAAAACAGGAGCCGGAGCCCGCTCCTGAGGAGAGGACCCAGAGCCTGCCCCACATGTGCGGAGAAGATCCGCGGCGCGATGTGGAGACCGAAGGGAAGGCCGGCGAACAGGAACACACGATCGGAAGGCCGAACGGCCAAGAATCGCTGGAAGAGAGGATGGAGAGGAACGAGCCAAGACGCATCCTGGAGGGCCAGCGACACAACCCACGACAGAGGGCACAGGGCCAGGCGTACCAGGGGTACCGGCAGCATCCGAAACCGTGTGTGCACGACGCGCCCGTTAAGGGCCGACAGAACCACCAACGGCCGCATCCCGACGCAGTTCGTCGACGGGACCAGAAAGACACGGGAGAGGAAAACCGGGCGACCGGCGATCAACTCCCTCGACGCTACCCAGCTCGGGCATGGAAGTGAGCACGTGGGCCACCTCCGAAGAGACGGACCGGCGTCGGTGACAAGAGCGGAAAGGGGGTCGAGACGTCCACCACCAGGGGAGACCCCACCGCCCCCAACGTCCCTCGCGGCAACCGAGGGGCGCAAGGGCAAAAACAACCCGAGGGAGCACCCGAGAGGAGGGGAGCGACCCGGTCGGCCAGGCGAAAAGGAGAACAAGGAGGCCGACCCAGAGAACTACACATTGCGTCGACGCGGAGGTACCCTCGGTACGGGCCGTGCGGGCACGAGCGCCACGTCGACCTCTACCCCCCCCCCCCCCCAACCCCAGGCCGGCGTGGGGCAGACCACGTCGAAGGGCGGCCGGAAGTGGAAGACCGGCCAGCCCCGACACAGCGGGGATGAAAGGGGCAAGAACAGAAGGGCGAGGCGGAATCGACGCACTGGCCTGCAACGTCCCAGTCCTGCGGCCGCGCAAGGCGGCAGCACTCGTAGCAGCACCCCGAAGAGGACCGGCAGAAGGACGGGACTGAGAAGACCCCGCGTGCGACACAGCACGACGGGCCGTGACGGAAGCAGGGACCGCAACGACACAGCGCGTCGGCGCGTGTCGGAAGCAGGGGCCGCCGACAGAGAAGCGAGCATACCCAAGCAACCAGCTGAAACAACCCCGACGTATATAGCGCAGAGTACAACAAACCCTGACGAATATCCAAGGGGGCCGGCCGGCAGAACGAGGACCGCACTGTCGGGCGGCGCCGAGTTGCCGCGCACAAAACCGCCTGCAGCTCGGGAACCAAAGACATCGCGAGCCGAAGGTGGACCCGCAGAACGCGGTCCAAACCCTCGCGAAGAGCGCCTGGCGCAGACGCCCCGAAAAGCCGCAGGCGGGGACAGACGGCTGGAGGGAACCGAAAGACAAGACAAGAAGTCCGTCACCCTCTGTCGCAAGGGAAAAACCGTGGCGACAGAGGCCTGATCCGGGTGAGAGAAGAACGGTAGCAATAGAACAAAGTCCAAGAATGGGCGCGCCCATCCAGGACCAGAACGCGCCGGCCAATCTGCCGACAGACACAAGAGGAGGCAAAAGCAGGGACGACCCCAGTCCAACGTCAAGGCTAGTAACCTAAGGGAGGGACCGAAGGAGAGCCGTCGACGGAACGGTGTGAAGGCGAAGGCCACAGCAAACCAGGCCACCAAGGGGAGAGGGCGACCGAGCATGACGGCGAAGCCAGGCGTACCGGCGTCGCACAAACCCGTCCCATAGGAGGACAGACCCGTCAACACAGCCAGGGACTGAACAGCCGGAAGGAGGTCAGCGCGGCTGAAGTCTGACCAGAGCGTAGGCCCGCAGAAGGGAGCGGGACCGTAGCAGGGGTAGGAAGGGCGAGGCGCTGAGGTTGAGGCACCGCCAAGAAGCGCGAGAAGAGGGAGGCGTCCAACGACGCCAAGCACCCGTCGAAGCGTGACACAACCCAGCCCTGCAAAGCCAACAATCGAACCGAGAGAGGCGACCCCCACCACCCCCCCCCACCCAGAAGGGTCGGCCCGCAGGGACAAGCGTGAGCGGGAGCGAGACCCACGACACGAACCAGCAGCGTCGCGGCCCAAGGAAGGCGAGCGACGACGGCCGTGTCGCCGTAGAGGGACCCGTCCCCGAACACGAACGGCCGAGGGGGAAACAGCACCATCCCCCTCTTCCAGTGACACGACAGCTCCCGAGAAAGGGGGACCCCGAAACCTCACCGAGGCAAGAGGAGGGGTACCCCCCAGGCGAGACGGGAAGTGAAGGGCAGGAAGAGAAGGAGGAGGAGCAGGACGACGGGAGGGGGAAGGCTGGCCGGGTGAAAGGAGGCCAGAAGGAGCCGCGGGGGGAAACAGAGCAAGGACCCCCGGGGCTGAGAGAACAGGGTGGCCCGACACCGAGGCGGAGGAGGGAGGGACCCCCACCGTGGGACGAGACCGTGAAGGAAGAAGAGGCACGGAAGCAGGTGAAGGAGGAGAAGCAACGACACCCAGGCGGACCCTCCTGGACAGTGTAGGAGGGAGCAGAGGGCCAGCGACAGCACGAACAACCGCGCGCGGAGAGGACAACGTAAGAGGAAGTCGTCTGGGCTAGGAAAGCGGGCGGAAGGGAGGAGAGCCCCTATCCGTAGAGGCCAGGGGAGGGCGCATAGGAGCAGAGCCGCTAACCCCGGCCTCAGGGCGAGAACCAAGACGAGGGCGACGGGCGACGTCAAGGCGATCAGGAGGACGACGAGGGGCAGAAGCGAGGCGAGCGAGAGAGTGGAGGCTTAGGTCGACCAGTAGCGTAGGGGAACCATATGATACCCAGCTCGCCTTGTACCATGTGTGCCAACCCCAGATGGGACGGCACAACGTCGTCCACGAATTCCAGGTACCTATTTACAGCTAGGTGAACTGAGGCTAACACATGAAAGGAGACAAGCCCAATTCGTCACCGCCCGGTCTGGGAGTGAACCCCCGACCCCTCGTGTGTGAGACGAGAGCTCCACCTACGAGGCTATGGGCTGTGGTGAACGGCCGGCAGTCGGGTCAGGGATACCCAGGGTGACGCGGAACCGGGCGGCAACAAAGGCCAGGGAACGGCGGCCCACAGGCCCAATGTGGCGGGAGACCATCGGCCACACCGACGGAAGGGAAGCAGAGGCCACAGCCGCCGCCGAGGAACCAGGGCCATGGAGCAGCACAACCACCAGGGCCAGACACGGGCCACACAGAGCAGGGAGGTAGGCCGTAGAGGACACAAAGAGCGAGTGGCGCAAGCAGGACATGTGGCTCACCAAGCACGGGGAGCGACAACCAAGGCGAAAGCAAAGCAGCCGACCAGCACGAGAAGAACACACACCAGAATCAGCACGTCGAAGGTGTAAGTGGAGAGAATGTCCAAGAAGAACCAGGGAAGGAGCATGGGGAAACAGGAACACACATGCAAACAGGTATCTGTACTCACCCTAAACCGGGAGCACAGAGGTAGGTGAGGAGGGCGGCCGAGGCGGAAGAGCACCAGCAGAACCTGCAAAGACGGAGAAAGTGTTAACCACCACTCAACATCTTACATGCAGGGCCTATAACACCAGGAAAGTGCATACACCAATATAGTATCAGGCAACAATATGACACAAAAAAGGGTCAACAGTGAAAGCCAACTATAACCGCAAATTTGCGGGCCAATGGAGGTAGATCCGTACCGACACAAACCTCCCACATCGCCACGCGACCCCCCCAGCGATCTCCGCAAATTTGCGGGGAGCCGAAACGACCCAGAGGACCGAATCGAGCACTCCGCAAATTTGCGGGAACGGCCAAGAGGGCCCGGTGCCGAACAAGCGAGAGGGGCGTCTAGGAAAACCAAAAAAGGGCCGCAAACAAGCGTCAACTCCTTATGAACTCCAAGCGACGATGACCGTGACCATCTAGCTGAGCAGTGTCTTCCTTGATAATATCCTGACTCGACCGGTCAAGGGAGAGGCAAGGAAGACACACCAGGGGAGAGGAGGCACATCCCCTGGGAACCACCCAACCCACAGAGATAGAGCAAAGCCCATGAGGAGAAGTGGCAGGTTGGGTGGTTTGGCACAACAGGGGCCCCCGTGGGGTACCCCAGGATTGGGCAAAAGTTATGAAAGGATGGAGGTGAAAACAGGAAGGGAACACAAAAAACCAGTAATGAAACTGGTGAGAAAAAGGGTGGCCTAGCCGCGAGTAGAGAATGTGTCAGGGGCGAAAAACCCTGTGGAGTGAGGGAGAGGCCCCCGTGGGGTACCTCTGGGTATCACGAACCACTAAGCGCCCAGGCCCTTGAGACACAGTGAAGGCTCGAAAGGGGGGACTCGGGAATAACGCTAGTTATGCGGCTGACACAAACACTACAAACAACACCGCCACCACGAAATCTCAGGTTGTGAACCAACTGTACACCTAGGCTATGAAAAAATGAGAACTCATAAGGGCATAGCAATTCCTGAATGATAAACAAGCTAGGCTAATTGAAGCTAAAAGCTAAACTATGCCCAGACTAACAGGAAAAAAGAATATGAAAAGAGAAAGAATGAAAACATATAGACGGGGAACGCCAAGCGCCCCCGTACCTTCGGTAGCTATTTCCACACGCGTCTCCATTAAACACACTGAGGAGCCCATTTAGGTGTGTCCTAGATCACGTAACATCTGTCTAGCAAAAAGAAGGCCAGAAAAGCCGAAACGAACCTAAAACAGGGTGAATTGAAGGAGCACAACAAAAGCGGACTCAATCAATGGAGGCGCGTGAAAAAATGATAACAAGAGAGGGTCGCTCATGCGCACGTTCGACAGGGATCTGCACATGACGGAACACGGGATGGGCCTTAAGCGGTAACTAAGGTAAACCCCTTTTTCTTCTCTTCTATGCTTTTTTCACCTTCGGTGGTAGTTTTGGTTAATGTACAACGTCTCCTAGAGCAAGATAAGGAGTAGACTCTAGACGTTTTCTTTTTAACCGCGGTTGGAATGACGACATAGCAGTCAAAATAGACAAGTCGTCATTGCAATTAGGTTAATAGCCTTGACGTTGGATTTGCCAAGACTACTAACAAATAGGACCTCCCTCTCCGAAAACCATGTTGAAGGGAGTTGAATTGCTCTGTGATGTCCATGTGCTCGACAATACGCTTCCTGATAATGACTCTCTCAAATATCTTTATAATATGCGAAGTAAGAACAACAGGTCTGTAGTTTGATGGTAACCCTCGTGATCCGCCTTTGAATATGGGGGTGACCATTCCTTCCTTTAGCTGTGCTGGGATAGAGAGTCAAGGGATCTTCTCCATATCATATACAGTAGATAGGTGTTGCCAGGGAGTCCTTGCATTTCTTCAAAAGAATTGCGGGAATGTTGCCCGGTCCCCTTGATGAATTTAGTGAAATATTGTCTATGGCCTCTGTGATATCCTCCTTTGAGAAAGTGAAGTCGTTTAAGGCAACCTCATTTTCTGCATTAATGAAGAATTGTACAGGGGATACTATTTTCTTTTCTGCTACCGGAACACTATACACACTGTCATATTGTTTTACGAGTAATTTTGCAATGTTCACTGGATTCTCGATTACACTACCACTCTTGTCCTCCAAAGGTCCGACCTTTGTCCGGGTTTTGAGTTTTTCTTGGCATATTTGTAGAAATATTTAGGGTTTTGCTTAATTGCAGACACTGCCATAGATTCTTCATATTCCCCCTCTTTTTGGTATGAGAGTTTTAGTTTATTTTCTAATTTTTCAATTTCCTTCTCTGTGTTCTGCCGTACACCATCACTGGTATTTAATTTTGAGGCAAGTTTCTTTGTTAGTTTGTTTCTTTTCCTCATCATAATTTTGCGGTTTTGTTTTTCCGCACATATTCCTTTTTCAGTGGGATATGTTTCTTCACAAATCCCCGTAAATAACTCTTAGCATTTCCTCTATTGACCCACTTTCACTAAGAAAATCCCAATTTACTTTTGTTAGTTCTGCATTTAGAGCCTCCCAGTTAGCCACTTTACTGAAGAAGTTAATTTGTCTAAGACCCTTCTCTGTGTATTTAAAAAAAAAATCTGGTTGGGCGCTCTTTTTGTGTTTATTTAAATTCACTTCCACAATATCATGGTCTGAAATTATAGTTTTTATCACCTGGTTAGCTATGCAGCATGTCCTTGTTATTCAGAAAAACAAGATCCAGTATGTTATTTTTCCTTGTGGGTTTTTCTATGATTTGCTCCAGGAACTGATTCTCCGCTAATTCCAAAAGCTCTTTTGCTTGGTTTTGTTCACAAACTGTTCCACCACTTATTTTTCTAGAAGGCCACTAGATTACTGGGAAATTGAAGTCACCCAGCAGAAGTAGTTCTTTAGATTGTTCAGTACTGTACCAGTACCTAAATTTTCGGAAAGTTTGGCCAGCATGTTTCAGAAATTTGTTTCTGATTTTGGTGGTCGGTAAACTAGTGCGATAATGAGTTTTTCTGCATTTATTTCAATTTTTAGTAACTCGTTGGTACCATCTGAATAGGAGAACACTGATTTTACACTTGACGATACGTCATCTCGTACATATAGTATTTACCTAATTGTATTTACCTAATTGTAGTTTACAGGAGTTGAGCTAAGCTCGTGTTGTCCCGTCTCTCAGTCTACTTTTTATCCAATTTTGTCTTGAAAATATGGATATTCCTTGCCCCTACCACCTCCTCCTCCAGCCCATTCCATTTGTCAATACATCTATAGGGGAAGCTAAACTTCCTGATATCGTTCTTGCCGGTAGGTCTTTTTACTTTGTAGCTGTGGCCTCTAGTTATTCCTGTATCCATAATTAATATATCCTCCCTATCCGGCCTCTCCAGCCCCCGGGTGCATTTGTACATCATTATCATGTCTCCCCTCTCTCTCCTCTCTTTTAGACTCGGTAGATTTAATTTGTCTAGCCTCCCTTCATATGGCAGTTCTCTGAGACTTGGAACCAATCTAGTAACTGCTCTCTGGATTCTTTCTAACTTGTGAATATGCTTCTTTAGATGCGGGGACCACACCACTGCTGCATACTCCAATCTTGGTCTAATCATACTCTTCATAATTTTCGCTACCATGGTCTCATCCAAGTAGTTCAGAGCAACTTTCATATTCCCGGCCATTGCATACATTCCGCTAAAGAGCTTGTTAATATGTTTCTCTGGCGACAAATTATCTTGTATACTCAACCCTAAAGCCTTTTCTTTTTCGGCCTTGCTAATTATATTATCTCCCATCCTGTACTCCCAATTTGGTCTATTCACACTTCTTCCCATATTTAACACATGGCATTTACTTACATTAAATTTCATTTTCCACTTGGTGCTCCATTCGTATATTTTATCTAAATCCCCTTGCAGCTCCTCACAACTACTTTTATTTGTTATTTGTCTCATAATTTTTACGTCATCTGCAAACATTGACATGTAGGAGTTTATGCCTATCGGCAGGTCATTCACGTACATAAGGAACATGAGAGGCGCCAACACAGATCCCTGCGGCACACCACTCTCAACTTTCCGCCACGATGAGTAAGTTCCTCTAATGTTGGTCCTCATTTCCCTATCTGTTAAATAGTTCTCCATCCATTTCAGCAAACTCCCCCTGACACATCCTAGCGTCTCAAGCTTAGATAACAATCTCTTATGTGGTACCTTATCGAATGCTTTGGAAAGGAAGTAGACGCAGTCCACCCATCCGCCTTTTTCTTGGAGTACATCTATCACCCTACTGTAATAACATAGCAAACTGGTAACACAAGATGTCCCTTCTCTGAATCCAAATTGCTTTGGGGTTATTATCTTCTTTCTCTCCAACATTTTCATCCATCTCTTCCTAATTAGCTTTTCACAAATCTTGCATACAATACTAGTAAGTGAAACTGGTCTATAGTTTTGAGGGTCCTCAGGGTTTCCATTCTTGTATATCGGAATGATATTAGCTCTTTTCCATTCAACAGGAACCTGTCCTTTATCTAAGGAAGCTTGAATTATGTCCCTCACTGGCTCCACTAATTGCTCTGCACACTCCTTTAAAACCCAGGCAGACACTTCATCCGGTCCCATAGCTTTCCTTACTTCAAGTCCTCTCATCGCAGATAACAGCTCATCTCTAGTTATTTCAATCTTACTAAGACCACTCTCCAGTACTCCCGCCTGTGGTTCGTCAAAACCTTCCTCTCTAGTAAAAACTGACCCCAATTTGTTATTCATTACCTCGCACATGTCCGATACATTTTCATAAGTCCTAGCATCAACTCTTAATTTAGTAATTTGTTTCTTTACCTTCAACTTACTGTTTATATATTTATAAAATAATCTAGGATCACTTTCACATTTATTTACTATGTTCTTCTCATAGTTCATTTTAACTTGCTTAATTATGTTAACATATCTATTCCTCTCCAGTTTATATTTATTCCGATTACTCTCAGTGTTCCTTCTTCTTAATCTAGCCCAAGCTGCATCACGCCTACCCAAAGCTCTTTTGCATTTCAAATTAAACCAATCTTTCTGCTTAGTAAAATTTCCAGTTTTATATCTTGGGACAAACAGATTGGTTCCTTCTCTATAAATTTCGAGGAATCTACTATATTTACCTTGTACGTCCTGTTCCTTCAAAATAAGATCCCAATCTACTCCCTCTAAATATCTTTTCAAGGATACATAATCAGCTTTACTATAATTTAATCTGTCATTTATGTAGCTATTGTCTAATCTATTGGCATTACTCGAGGTCAACTTCCATTTTAGTAATAGGTGATCACTTTTACCTACAGGACATAGATAGTTTATATCACTAATTTCGTGAGGATCCTTTGTAAAAATCAGATCGAGTTTAGAAGGTTCGTTATTACCCCTCATTCTTGTATTTTCCTTCACATGTTGTGCAAGTACATTTTCCGTAACCAACTCCACTAGCCGACTTCCCCAAGATCTCTGATTTGGCCCTGCATCTCCCGATTCCCAATCAACCTCACTACAGTTGAAATCTCCTACCAAGATCAATCGATTCTTCCTTAAAAGCAATCTTCTCAACGACTGAATTATATTCTCGACCATCTCCTCAAACTCCAACTCCCTCCATGCTCTGGTCTTTGGTGGCATGTAAGCTACTGCTATGTCTAGCTTTTTTCCTTCTATATCATTGAGTTCAACTGCCATTATTTCTGCCTTGTCATTATTTAACTCCACTTGCTTTGCTGTCATAGGGTTCTTAACTAATACTGCCACTCCACCTCCCCTTTTTCCCTTTCTATCATATCTCCATATATTATATCCTTCACTAAACACTATATTGCTGTCAAAGTCCTGGTTCAGCTTTGTCTCCGTCAAACAGACTATCTGTGGTTGATCCTTTCTTAATATATCATCCAATTCTACCTTTTTACTGTTTATTCCATCTATATTAGTGTAGTAGCACAGTATATTGGAATCCTCCTCCTTGTTTCTCTTCCCTCCCTGCCTCCCATCAGGTTCACCTCCTCCTCCATCCCTTCCCTGACCTACCTCCACATTCCCTGCTAGTTCTATTCTCCTCCCCCCCCCCCCCTCCACAATCTCCCGCCCCTCCCTCACCATCTCTCCGTCCTCGGGCTGATCCACTACCTGACTCACCATCTCCATCCCCTGCTCCTCCCTCACCATCTCTCTGTCTTCGGTTTGATCCACTACCTAATGACTCACTGTCTCTATCTCCTGCTCCTCCCTCACTATCTCCTTGTCCCCGATTTGATCCACTACCTGACTCACTGTCTCCTTGTTCATTTCTCCTCGTATTTTCCGTTCTTTCTGACTCTGAGTGTACCACTTCTTTAGTTTCCCTTCCTTTATTATTTTAATTACTCTCCAAAAAAAAATCCTTTTCTCCTCATCTGACAATTTTCGATTTTCATCGTCAGCCCTTGCTTGAACTTCTCTCAACTTTCCCCTTTCCTCTATGCTTAAGTCCTTTTTCACCCTAATATGTTTCATTCCAGTACAACTATTTAGCCTCCAGCTTACAATGGTTAATGCTTCAACCACTGACCTAGATTTAAACTCTGCTTTTATCGGTCTCATCTCACCCTTTTTATATCTTCCTAGCCGTCTTACTTCGTCCAGTTCTCTCCCCCAATCACAGCCTTCGTCTAGACACTCCAATATTTTCTTTACTTTGTCCTCATCCCTTCCCCTTCTCTCCCTCATATCTGCTAAATGTTCTTCAATGTCTCCAAAAATTATTATGCTTTTACCTCTATCTACTGTTTCCCTCACTACCTTTTCCTTGCTCTTCAAAACCTGCACTACATTCTTCTCAAACTCTCTTTTCTCTTTTTCTCTCTCTTCCACCTGCTCCTTCATGATTTCTTCCAATGCCAACAACAAGTACCTAGTCAGTGATAGCCACCAGTGATAGTGCTCTTCAGTTTTCCATACTTTACTGCAGAAATATCTACCCATCAACAACAAAACAGTGCAGTGTTCCACATAAGCATCCAGTGCACTTATTGCAGAAAAAATTACCAAGAAAAATTGTGTGATTATTAAGTAATAAGTGAAAATAAGTTCATCCCACTCTCAAAACAAAGATGGCGTCCAAGATGGCGGCGGTCACCTGTTCAGAAGAAGATGTAAACAACAACATTGAGTGTGCTACATGTGGACTCTCCAGTGATATGGACTACTCCATAAGTTGTGATGACTGCAGAAAATGGCTACACTATGAATGTTGTGCTCTACCAACCTTTCAAATATTTTGTTATGCTGCCTCAAAAAGAAAATTCACTTGCCACCCATGCACCCTATTGAGGTTTGGGGACGAGGACACTGAGGAGTGGCTAAGAAATGCAGAGGAAGCTAAACACAGGCAAAGAACTGTAATTAGGGCAGAACTGAAAAAGAAAGGTGCAATCACCAAAGACACACTTCTGACAGTTAACCCGGGAGCTGCGGGAAGACTCTTAAGAGTTCCCCCGGCGGACTGCGGGAAGACTCTCTGGAGTAAGTAAAATTAAAAATCAACTTTTTACATCGAAAAAAAAATATTTTTTTTATTTTTATTTTTTTATTTTTTTATTTTTGTTTGGCCCCTGGGCCATGCAAAATCTCAGTCCTCTACCTCCCCTCCTTCCCCACTTTCCTCCTATTCCTCAGTTATCACCTATTTTCCCTATTATTCCCTTATTCTGAGGTATATTTTCGTGCTAACATTAGCGAGTTGCAAGCAGGGTGTTGTCATCACTGATGGCCATCGAGTGCAAGAGAGAGAGAGAGAGTATCGATCGACTGTGTCGCAGTGGCCTTGGGGAAAATTGGCGGGAAGCTAGCTTGCCTCACCCATACATTATACAACTCGCGGGCTATATCTCCGATTTTGACCATCCAAACGCTGTTTTCACTCGTTTTATTGTTGTTTCAGGTTAATACCTTTATAATCAACCCATAATAGGTGCATATGGATAATTATTAATGCTATTAATGGTACAATGAATATTTTAGTGACGAAAAACCTCAAATACGTCAGCACAGGGGGACGTTTTCATTTACCCCCGTGCGCACTTCAGAGGTTAAGGCCAGGCAAATTGGCTCAAGTCAAGCTCTGCCTGAAGACAAATCTGAGGATATCTTGACACAAACCGAGGCAGCTCAGACCCTAACTACACCAGAACTACCAAACAACTCTGATGACCCCAATAGGAAGCAAGAGGACAAGACTGTTGACCTAGGATTAGGGAATACACCAACAAACCTCAATCTATCGGTCGAATTGGCTCTCAGTAGGCCTAGGCCTAATTCCCAGACCCAAGGCCATGAATGCAGCCTTGCTAGAACTAGGCCTAGCCCAAGACAGAAATCCTCAGATTCCTCAGCAATACATCATTCCCATGTCACCAGAATCTCACCACAGGACAGGAGAAATGGCAGGTTGACTCAGCTTGCCCAAGAAACCCCCATATGTAGGTACCACAGACGGGGAACATGTCGGCACGGCAAATTTGGGACAAAATGTGAGTACCGTCATCCTAAGGTCTGTCGTAAACTCCTAAATCATGGGCCAAATAGAGACCAAGGATGCCAACTAGGGAAAAAATGCTCATTTCTCCACCCTAAGATGTGCGAGGACTCCATCTCCAAGCAGGAATGTTTGAATAGTAACTGTAAATTACCTCACATCAAAGGGACAAAGAGACACCAAGCCAAGCAAGATGTAAATCCAGTACTGGTATCTGCCACCGCTCAAGTGCCCCACATGGCCTCGAAGAAAGTCGACGCTGTCCAGGATACAAATTCAGTCCCTGCTTTTTTAGAATTAATGGTGGGGGTGAAAAGGACCCTCGACACGCTAACGAAAGCCATGGAGTCACAAGCGTCAATAATCAGCACACACCTAATGGGCAATCAACACAACAATGTCCCATCACATACCCAAATGTTTCCATGGCTAAATGCCATGAAATCATGCTAGAAAATGCAATGATGGGCAATATTCAAGGTCTATTCCCTAAGACAAATAAAAGCAAAATCCCCTTCATTGCTGAGCTTGCCGAAGAAAATGACCTAATGTTCATCGCCCTGACAGAGACTCATCTCAAAAGTGAGGTGAGTGATGCAGAAATAATAGTGGCAAATTACACCTCCTACAGAGCAGATCGTGAAAATAGAAGCCATGGTGGAGTCATCACATATGTAAGAAATGACCTAGCCTCAGATACAAAACCAATACTAGTCTACTCTGATACTCAAGTAGAAATGCTGGCTCTCCACATTAAGTCACTCAATGTAATTATTCTCAATTGCTATCGCCCCCCATCATGCACCCTTGAAAGTTACAATAATTCACACAGCAGAATCGACAAGCTAATCGACGATATGCCAACCCCAACACCAGACATCATCATCTGCGGAGACTTCAACTTTCCTATCATCCATTGGCCAGAAGGAAAGGTCTCAGGAGGTACCAGAGAGGAGCAAGCACAAGCCAGGCTTCTCCTTAAACTCTCTGACAAGCTTTTCCTCACACAACTGATAACCAAGCCTACCAGAGTCAATAACACACTCGACCTCCTCTTCACTAACAACCAGGATATAGTTGCCGACTACTCAGTGGAGAAGACAATATTCTCTGACCACAGCCTTGTAACTATACACACTATGTACAGGAAGGCTGGGGCTCAAGCTGAAACTGTAACTCCGCCAACAAAACCAACAAACCCATTCTCAAATTTGAACTTCTTCAGTGAAGCAATTGACTGGGTAAATCTCCAAACTTCCCTCTCCCAGACAAATTGGGACCTGATCCTCCATGACAAGGATCCAAATGCCATGCTTGACACCATCCTCAGCACCCTACTGAAGTTGTGCCAGCATCACATTCCCCAAAGGAGGAAACCTTCCAACGCTCGGCACCTCAAAATCCCGAGGGACCGAAAAATCCTAATGCAGAAAAGATCATCACTCAACAAACAGCTCAATAACACCCAAAACAAAACGAGGAAGCTTGCACTATCTACCAAGATTGCAAGCATAGAAACTCAAATTAAAGCATCCCATGAGCGTCAAAAGCAAAGAGAGGAAGATCGTGCAGTACTGAACATCAAGCGGAACCCCAAATTCTTTTACAGTTACTGCAGGCGCTTCTCAAAAATTAAGACGCAAGTGGGGCCATTAAGAACAGAAGATGGTGAAGCTGTAAACGACCCCAAAGATGTATGTCGGATCCTGCGAACACAGTACGAGAATGTCTTCAGCACACCACGGCCAGCAACTGCAATCCAGGACCCCAAAGCTTTCTTCACGGAAGACACTCCACAACCGACTCGACTAAGTGATATTGAACTGACTGAGGCAGACCTACGAAAAGCCATCAAAGAACTGAGAACGAATGCAGCTGCTGGTCCTGACGGAGTACCAGCCATACTGCTGATTAAATGCTGTGATGCCCTGATTCCTCCTATCTGCAAGCTTTGGAGACACTCAATGGACACAGGCACAATTCCATCCTCACTAAAACAGGCCATCATTACTCCAGTCTACAAGGGTGGTGAAAAGAGCCTGGCGAAGAACTATCGACCGGTAGCTCTAACATCCCACCTCATCAAGATATTTGAAAAAGTCCTGAGGAACAAGCTTGTCAACTTCCTGGAAAAAAATGGCCTTATGAACTCCAGCCAGCATGGCTTCCGGAAAGGCAGATCATGCCTTTCGAAGCTCCTGGCACATCATGACTGGCTACTCCACAGGCTTGCAGAAGGAGAAAATGTGGATGTCGTGTTTCTAGACTTTGCTAAAGCATTCGACAAGGTGGATCACGGCATCCTCC